>JAUMTS010016468.1:0-11490 GCA_032273385.1 Ophiopholis aculeata | reverse complement strand
ATATGGAAGAACAGGGGGATACTAAAATTTCCCTCTGAATATGGACCCAGTATAAAGAAGAAATAAACAAACAAAAAACAAACAAATTTAAGATTGCAACTTTATATACTACTAAGTATAACAAGTTAGCTATCATTTAAGTGGCATGTTAATGTGATCATAAGATGGGTGCCACTACTTAGGATACAACACACATTCAAAGCTAACTTTGTTGTCTGGACTAAGATGATTTTTCCAGGTTTATACTTTGTATGTGTTGCAGGGAGTAGCAGTTAATTTGACCTTAGTTCAATACGGTATGGATACACTAACCATTCAAAGCTCAAGCACGACATATCAAGATTATACTAGGTTGTTTATTTGCACTATATATGTTAGGAGTGCATTTATATTTTCGCTGACAGTCCATTTAAAATGTCAAATTATGGACGTTTTAACTAATCACGCGACATACCATTGTAAACATTTGAAAATTGCCACTTTTAATATCCTATATCTACAATAATTTATGCATATGGCCAAAATATATGAGATGCGCTGTTAAAAACATCATTATGGTACCAAGTTTCTTTCATATGTAATTATATAGCTGAAGCTGTTTACTTTGGATATATACACCTGGAGCACCAAAATGGCCCAATTCGGACAGTCTTACTCATGATTTAACAGCATGTCAACCAATTTCAACCAAAATGTAAAGGCAAAATTACCTTGTTTCCGTAGTAAATAGAATGTTGTTCTACTTCACTATAAAGTATCACTGTTATTTAACATATACAGTAAGTTAAGTTGTCAATGTATATGACAAGAAACATATATAACGATCAGGGAGATTGACATAATTTTCCGGAAATTGCGCATTAAATTGACAACATAGCATGGGCTTAGGCCTAACATTAAAGGGATGTCATTGTTTCAAGGCCTAAAATGACAGATTTAAATCTAAACTTAATACCATTAGCCTATTTACGTTTTTACACATATAAAACAACATGTGTGCAAGGTATTATATACACATGTCGATCCCCTGATGGTCTATATTTAAACATTCGAAGTTAGTTTTGCTTTGGTATTTGTTTATGTTGCAAAAAATAACAGTAGAACAAAGTTGATTAAACTGTAAAGTTGTTCCTTATCAATACCAAACATTATCATTGTTCCTTTATATCAATATGTTATTCTATCACATAGTTTCCGAAACGACCAGATACCAAAAGTTTAACACAAGTCAATTTCTAAAGAAATCTATATATGAAACTGATTAGCTCAAATTTCAACATAAAACATAATTTGTATGAACAAGAACGTGCTTGCAATGTATACAATAAGTTAGAGACTGCAAAATGACACATTCTAAACACGACCATCTTAGATAGACTCAACGTGCAAACCACACCAATTACCATGGAGCATATAGTGACCATCATAATCGCTTTATTTAAGAACCAATCGTTTAATGCAAAACCCCGAATCATGTTGCTAGTCAATAAAAAGGAACACTCTAATAATCATTTAGGAATTTTCTTGTGTATAATAATTAGTTGAAGGTTGACACTTTTAGGCTTCCTGTTAATCCGCACCACTTACAAATTACCTGCTCACGAGCCTCACTCACTGATTTTGAATAACTCATGTATCATCGGTGTATCATTCATTTAACACTGGCATCATGATTTAGGAACAACACCGGTATAATCCACTTTAGTTTTAAATCATCAAACCATGATCAAACCAGGCCCCAAATGAAGAACCATAAAAACTAGAATATTCCAGTGTGCTAAATGTTACATTTGTTTATTTCATTTGAGCAAAATTAGCAAAAATTAGCACCTAGAAGATTTTTGAATCAAAAAGAAAAAACGCAGACCCATTTGTCTAATTAACCACTGCCAGAGAACCATTACCTTGCTCAACAACATACGTGGCAATTTATACCTATGCCACTAATCCACCAGCAGGCCTTCAATGGGTATTAATCCACCTGCTACGCGCGCTGTGAAGGTTAACCTGAAATACCTGCTGAATGACTATATTTTGAAGGACACTTTGGCCATTCTGCTTAAACTTATATGACGAACTAAATGCTTTAGTTTGACAATATCTTGCAACGTATTCATTCTTACTATTGTCAACTATACATCATTTTGTGAGTATGGTGAGTGTTTTGATAAAATCATGATCATTTATAGATTAATAACTGTGTATTACTTGACGCGAGAGAAATGGTACCAAAATAATGACGATGTCGGCGTTGACATGTCCGCGCTCACGAGCCGCAGGCGAGTGAGTTGGACAACTTCAATATCAGCACATGTGTATTATTTTGATACCATTTCTCGAGCGACAAGTTAGGCGCAGTTATTAATCTAATTCATGCACGACAATAATCATATGTTTCTCGAACAAAATATAACATGCTACTTTATTTTTGCCAAAGAAACCTATAAAATATAAGAGCAAAATATTACTTTACCCCTTATTAAAACTGAATAAAAGCAAAATTACCCCTCGAACAAATGAGCTTTCCCTACGTAACACTCACGCATTCCAACGCACTACGCTACGCGCTACGCAACGCACTGCGTGAGTACACACCGTGCAACTGGACAAAAACAGTGAATGCGTGATATTTCGCGTATTTTAGCAAACTCACATTCTGATTGGGCATTTCATACGTGAGGTGTATGCGGAGTGTATGAATTCCCGATGTGCCATAGCTATATCCTTTATACTTCTTTTTTGGCTAAACATTGAAACAAATACAAGAGTCTAAATAAAAAAGTAACTGAAATGCTTTAGTAATTCAACCTGATACAGTATGCTATATAATGTTTTACATGTAATCAAAACCGTATAAAAAGGTGATTAATTCATTATCATGTACTTAGCACTACTCGTTACAATGGTCGGAGACTAATTAGCGACATGAAATAATTAACATAGTTAGGCTTTGCGTAATTATTCAACACACACAGAAAAATAAAGGAATTCATTGATCCCTAATTGGTAAATCACCTATTAATATGAAGAACTTAATTTAAAACTGTGTAAAAGTCCATGACCCTATATTACTCATTTGTGTTTTTTAATTGATTGAATAATTACACAAGAATTGATCAAACTCCCATGTTATTGGTTGTGTGATTGATAAAATACAGTACAGTCATAACAGATGGGTTCAACTACTAAATGAAGAAATAACTTATTTATTTGGAAAAATTATGGGCTCTTTAAACATTTTTTGGTACACTAAATGAGCTACACGCAGTCATGTTATGTTCAGCCAACTTGTGTCATATGTGCTGTTTCTGTTGCTGCTGTTGTATTGTTTTTTCCTGCTGCCTTTGCTGCTGCTATACTGTTTTGTTTTTGCTACATTTTTTTCTTCTTCAAATTTACATTGTTGTCAATGAAAAATACATCATGTAGCCTATAATTTATATCATAATTATATACCGATCTTTTGAATTGAGCATATTAATACCTATATCAATCCAATAATTCCACAGTCAATCATAACTGTAGTCCATCCTTTACCTTTTTGATTGCAACTTTAAACTTATGTTGAATTATTGATCATCACGATTTAAAATCAAATTCAATCATGAGGTTTTAATATTTCGATTTCATTTAAATAATTTGAGTAGAAATATTTCCTTGCACGCCAACTGTGTATACTCAGTTTGAATGTATCTCTAGTAGAATATAAATTTTAGTTGGTTTTTAATTAATATCGGCACTGATCATATTCATAATGATTCGCTTGAAGGCTTGATTACTTCCAATCACTGGTATCCGGAATGATTCTAATAGTAAAAACCATGGCAACGTCTTCTGACAGTTCGATTAAAGGCAATAAAGCTAACTTATTACAGTAAATAACTTATGATGTTTCCCTATTTTTACAAACTATATTAACAATTTATAATTAATATGTGCAACAGAATTACCACTACATGCAATATGCCCTATATGCCCGTATAATTCCAGGTGTATTTGATGCTTTCATTGAAAATGGCAGTCGATTTGGGGAACATCCCATACTGGTTGGTACCAACAATTTTGATACAGTTTGTTTTCCTTATGGAAATAGATATTTAAAGTAAAGTAATGGTACTTTTATTAACAAAGTTATAAATTTTACTTTTTATCTAACCTCATCGCTATCCGCATGACGATATGGGCTATTCCAGTTATAAATGGTACACCTCCTAAAGAAAACATGGGTTTCCCAATTTTTTCCCCATATTTTTCAATGGGAAATCCCAAAAATAAATCAACCTTTTGAGTCGCGATGTAAAGAAGTCATAGGAATTTCCAGATTTCCCAAATACTTTACCCGATTTCAAGGTAAATTCCCAAAATATTCTTAAATGACATGTATATTCAAATTGTATTCACTAAAAAGGCACAAACCCCTAAAGACGGCGCAGGAGTTTACAGCCGTTAATTTCCTAAAATTGTCAGCAAAAATATGCATGTTTTCTTTAAGGGGTGTGCAACTAATTTCTGGAATAGCCCAATCTGTACAAGGAAGTTTTATAATCTGACACACTTTACTGTTATCAGTTACGATAAAAATGGGCCTTTTAAAAGTTGTGTTTGTTTACATGGAGTGTCGTGTTACCATTTAACTGACATCTAATAAAATATCTCAAACTTATAGAACTAGAAACGTCACCTTCTTAAACTAATGGCCTAAGTCAAATTTTGATATTTTTTTTGCCTATTAAAATCACTTATTCATGATGCTGGCTACCAATTTTGATTTTTTAATTTTTTTTTTTTTTGGGGGGGGGGGCTATTAAAATCACTTATTCATAATTCGAAATACAACATTATCAATTACTAAATCAGCTGTTAATTTTGTAAGCATCATAATGTAAAAATATGGCTTAGACTAGGAAAACACTAATTCTAATTACCAGCACAAAATACTTAGGATTAACTTATCTAATTATTGCTTACATAATTACACATTTTGATTTTGGACAACGACGTTTCTTTTAAGAAACGAGACAAGATCTTGTTAATGTTAACAAAGAATCGGTGTTGTTAATATAATATTGCAATAAATCAAAGGGTCAATTTAGCAATACAGGTAATGGCTTGCACACCGGATCATGTTCCAATCATGAGGTACGATACCACTAATTATATAATTTTACATGTATCCTGTAACTTAAAAGTGATACTTATTTTCGTTTTGATGAATAGGAAATCACCAATACCACAAATTGAATGATTAAATTAAGGCTATTAGTTTAAAGGGCTACTGCAAATATACTTCTATTTTAAGGCAACATGTGATGTTTGCAGAATCAACTCTTAAACGGCGGCTTTAGAAAAGTAAAGACAAAAGCAGATATGCCTTTGTTACAAACGGCATACTTAATTCAAATTTGCTCGTTTACAATCGTATGGGATAAATGTGCACTAAAATAACTTGATTTGGAACCCTCCTATCCCTATGGGTTAGCTACTGAAGCATGTTGCCTGTGAACACGGTTGGTAATCCAATAATCAAGTACTACCGAATTTGCTTCCATCTAATTTGATACCCCGCTTCCTCTCTTACAAGGCTAATTGTCAATACCCTGTCAGGAATTACGCGTTGGTTAGTTAGGCCTATATATATATAATCATATCATCGAGTTAGCCTACTATTAATATAAACCTATAGATCATTCAAAATAGCGTTAAGCACGTAAGCCCAAACCATATGAAAATCAAATTTTAAGTCAACTTTCACAAACACAGATGCTTAGTAAACACGGATTACTTGCAAAGTAATAACGCAATCAAACCATGAAATTACTATAGTAATTTCATGTAAAAACACGTGTAGTTAACCACTATGATACAAACTATAGGCAAGATACACGCAGCAACAATTAATATAACACCTGTGTCACTTTAGTTGACAAGTTGAATATTCGATTTCGACAACAGATTTCCAATAATTGAAGGACGTTGAAGGCTGCGATGGATTAAGCAAGATCTTTAATAGCCGAAGATACCGCTTCATTTTACTGTATATCCATGGAATTTCTAGACAGTAATTCCATGGTATGTCCACTTGCAGATGTACTCATGTTGGAGTAAAACGTGCAACACAAGATATTGACTGGCAACTCCAACAAACCTGTGGCCTTACATGGTAATGAGGGAAAACGCGAGTTATAATACTTGGAGTGCCTTGCCAAGAATGTGTAACAAGCCGATCTCATTTCAATTGCCAAGAATAACAACTTGACACATTTTCATGCACATGTTGCAGGTAGACCTATCGTAAAATGCATTTACTTACTAGTGGCACGAGAATAATCCAAAAGAATTGAGCAGAACACAAAGATACAATAGATAATCCTATTCCAATGTAACCAATGCGCCTTCATCTTGCTGACATCTGCATGTAACGAAGTCCAAGGCAAACAAGATGTAGTTGTTTCAAGGCCTGCTGCTTGATATAAGGCACAAAGTCGTCGGCATGGGTGTGCACTTGTTGGTTTTATATAATCCCGGCTATCACAACATTGCTTTTAGTTAATGTCAACTGCAACAGGTTGCAAATAATATATAAAATAAAAGTTTTAATGCTTAAGTGCCGCAGGGTTGCACAGTTCTAAGGAGGGGACGACAACGCCCTCGTAAGCTCAACTTATTCGGAAATGTGGTCACGTGATGTCTTGATATACACTCTGCAGATTGTTTCCTTGTAGTGTTTTGACTACTGGCACGCCAATTTCGAATTATTAAATAGGCACAAGTTTTAATTGAGTGTATTAATACGCCGGGTCTGAGTACTTGACAGATTGCAGGTTTGTTGGTGACACGTGATTACTTCCGATCGAGAATAGCTAGCCTTGCTGCGTCACTCTGCTACACAATGTTATGTGCCCCAATCCGCTTACAAGCTGTTCGCACTAACAGGCAGACCATCCAGTATGTTATGAACACAGGCTAGGTCTAATGAAGGCAGACAAGCTTGAGTTTCCTCCACATCCTTTGGCAAACTAACTCAATTTAAGTGTACATCCTCTACCAGTTAAGTGTAGCCAGTATCCGTTAGTTCGACCAATGGCATAAGCGATAACACAGCACAGTTTCCTTTCTTAGTCAAACAATGGATAGACCTAACCACGTGCCTGGTTTCATGTCCAGGTTTTCGAGCAAGGCTAAATTTAGGTTGGTCCTAAACCTTGAATGTATGGTGAACAATATCCTACTTCCACTTTAAGTTCGATTTAAGGTCACTTGCATTAATACATAAACAAGCTACTTGATGAAGAAAGTCAAAGGCATGGAACGAAAAAAATAATTAATAGGATCAGCTGGTGCATTATTTATGATGACTCTAATCATTAGAATCATACTGCTACTGATCAAATAGTCACCGTATTGCCAATTAAACAGGTGAATATTAATATAAGATGGCTCCATATAAGATAGCAAATTAACTAATAGAGGCCTAGTATCAATCCCCAGGGGCACTCAGGTATATTGGTGTGCACATGTGTGAACAACGTTTTCATAAACACCCCCTAGAAAACAGTTTTTTAGTGCCCTCAGAAAAGCACCCACTAAACATGCTAAACAAGGATTTTAAGTCGAATTTGACCCCTACACAGGTTTTGAGTCACAAACCAACCAATAAACAGGGTCTTAGTAACACAAAAAAACAACCATTAACAGTTTTTGAGGCAAAAGGCAACCCTTTTTTCAGGTTTTGAGCACCCCTCACCAAAAAACACAAGTTTTTATCGAAACTAAACAAGTTTTTTATCAAAACCAAATAAATTTGTATAAATTCCCGGGCGATGATTCTTCTCCAGGCTTACAATTTTACGTTTTCTTCTTTTTTTATAATGCCTACGGATGGAGCCCTAAATGGTTTTATCAGCTAGAAAAATACACAATTTTTCCTGAAAATCGGCGTTTAACAATGTTTAAAGACCCCCTAAAAGCGGAACGCTCGTTACACGCTCTGCTTTTATAAGACTTCGAAAAGTGACCCTTTTGTCGTGAATTGTTGTTGTTGTTCACGCATGTGTACGCCAATAACCGGGTCTATTTAGTAAGGCAAATTTCCAGATAGTTATACACTTCCTGTAAATGAAAACTACTTGGATCAACTTACTAAATAGCTTAGTATATAAGCTACACAAAGTAAAATCTGATATTTCCCAAGCTTAAGCTCGACTGAAACTAATAGTGTTTGAGTTCCTGGGATATGTTTTTGACATATTTACATTAAAAGCAAACATACATTCCTCTGGTTAAATTGTGACAACACAATTTTAAAGAATGGAATAAAAAAATTAACAAAACCGATTGGTGCCACTCGTTATGTGCTTGTTTGTGTATTACATTGTATGTTATATGAAGATAGGATCTCTATTAATTAACTAAGACTGCATTCTAATTACATCCGCAGAAACATGTCCACCATGAAATATTTAAAGATGCCTGGCCTCCCATTGGAGACAAAGATTTCCAGGACTCCTGTCTCCGGATAGCTACCGTTAATTATGGAAAATAACGTAAACTTGTGCGTTTTCATGCATAAAAATATGTAAAGAGTCAATTATTTTACTATTTGTTTTTTAGCATCCCGTACATATCTGACACAAGTTGTTATTATAGCTAACAAAAATTGAAGCCACATTGTATGTGTGCAATTATACATACTTGTGTTCAACTTGGTGATTCTTCATGGTTTCAGCTATTGTGTAGCCCTCAGCATGCATATACTCAAGACATTATCTTAAACAGAAATAATGGTCGGCGGAAATAATCATTTTTTCTTGACTATGAAGATTACCAAAAGCTATTTGTTGATATTTTAAGAGCCAAGTCTACATGAATAAAACAGTTATACCGGCGAAATGTACATCCGAGTATCGACCTTGATCTAATTGATTGAAACACATCCTTATCAAACTTATCATAACAGACAATTTATGTAAAGGAACCAGTATTGATACAGACAACAGTAGTAAGTCTTGTCAAAGGTAAGTTGTCAAAAATTGAAAGTTGAATTTGATATTGATAAGTTACTAACCAATTGCTTTCCTTGATTGATCCTTCCTACCACGCTGCTCTGTCAAGTTTTTAAAAATCCGACATTCAAGCACAACATTTGGTTACTTCATAGATCGTAATTTGAAAATCGATGGTTACTTCAATTCATGTGTTGCAATTGTCTGGATGTTTTATGTGTGATTTCAGAATTGATCTAATTCAGTGAAACATTATATTACATTCACACACCCAAGTAGCAAGTTATACGAAGAATTAAGGAAAATTGCCAGCCTGGGATATAGTCCAATGTTTTACCGGATAATATATCTACAAGTCACTTTTATGATATATGATGTATGCATTGACATGACATGATTGAGTGAAACATCCTATTATATTTTCACATCCAATTTGTAACTTAAAAACTTACGAAACAATCTAATAATAAAGTACAACCAGCGGCTTTAATTATTTTGTTTGTTTGTTCATGAAGACACTGTTAAAATAAAAGAAGTGCTCAAAAAAATAGCTTTCATCTTAGTGCATTATGTGAATGAACCAATATATATGCCACTAGTTTGGAGACCATGGGAAGAGGAAAGCACCTCTAATCTTTATAAAACTAATAATGACATAAGCAGTATACACAACAAAAGTGGTGGTTTCTTTTGATCATAGTGAATCAACTAAAGCATAGAAAGTGTAAAGAGGGAGGCCGTTTTTTTACATGCATAAACATACTCTAATAGGATACATAGTTTGAACCTGCGAGACCGCGAGAGCAGCCATGATTGACAGAGATGAGTGGAAGGCCATCGCACACAGTATTTACCTGCGAGCATAACACATGGCATAACACATATAGTAACATCTTCAAGTAATAGCTATAGGTAATACCGCCGACATACATGTGAGTATCAACCTTGCCTTGGTCTACTTGGTTATAATACACCCTTAACATGTTTTTTTCATATAGCAGACAAACATGCAAAGAATTGTGGCTGCGATAGGAAGAAGGTTAAAAGAAATGGTACTACCTCTGGAGGAGCTTGGAGGAGAACTTTCTTTTGGCCAAGGCTCTACGATTTGTTGAAGGGACAAGATTACAGTGGAATGTCCATGTCTCCTATCACTCAGTGTGGAGAACATCTTACATAAAGGCGACAGAAGGCTATTGCTGAGGCTGACCATGATGTCATTAAGATGGGTATTGCATCGGTCATCAAGTAGTATCCAACTTCAGGAGATAAAGTAAGACATCTGCAGGATATGTCTTATTGTTTTGCTAACAGTATTTTGATATCAATATAATTATAGGTGAATGCCACTTCGGTTAGGTTCTAATGCTTGTCTGTTTCTCAAATATCATATCACAAGTTGTGGTCTAAGAAAGGGGTTTCTTGGTTTTTGTTCATACTATATATGTACCAACATTAAGCCTCCTATTTTCTTGACTTTGATAACCTGTAATGGGCATGGGGAGAGTAACGCTTGAGAACTTCTCACAATTATGTAGAGCACATGTTACACACGCAAGCAGAAACAGAATTCGAACCACCAGATGTGAGAGCCCGTGTGAGAGCAGCCATGCTGAACATACCATTGAGTGGAGGGCCATCACAATTCAAGCACATCTCTAGCCAGAGCTAAGCAAGCAAGTAATACATGATAAGATCCTCAAGAGCCCCCGGCTTCTATAGATAATAACGGAATAAAGTGTGGAACTAGTGTTGTGTGTAGAATCGACGAGTGCCTTATAATTTACTGTACAAGCCAGACTATGGGTACAGTGGAAAATATATCCTAATACACAGGCGGAATTTACATCTCAGTATTATCGCCCTTGATCTACTTGATTAAAACACATCCTTAACAAACGTATCATAACAGACAAGGAATGTACGTGAACCAAAATTGATGCAGACAACAGTAGAAAGACTTGTCAACCTGTATGTTCAATGATACTGTCAATCTTAAAACCCAAGTTATTATATTAAATAATTTGATTCACTTACCAAATTCAATCGGTTCTTTCCCTTTCTGATCTCCTCCACTTTCTCCCACGCCAGCGTTCTGTCAGGTTTGAAATAAACTGAAATTGAAACACAACAATTGAAACATAACATTTGTTTGAATTAACGTCAACAGTGATTGCTATAAACCAGCTAGTGAGTAAATTGTCTTGACTTGGGGTGCATATCGCTATCCAGAAGACCCGCTATTAAGACACCCACTAATCAGAAGGTCCGATACTCAGAATTCATGTTTCAACCCTAAACTAAACCCTAAACTCTAATCCTTAATCATAACCCTATGCCTAACCCTTACCCCAAAAATGTTCTGAACAAAGGGCTTTCTGAGTAGCGGCCCTCTAAACGAAGGGTAGTTTTAAATGAAAAATAGCACACTAAAAAAAGGAATCTGATTAGCGGACCTTCTTAGTGACGGTTGCTCCCATTGCCTTGG
>JAUMTS010016357.1:0-11492 GCA_032273385.1 Ophiopholis aculeata | reverse complement strand
ACGCTATGCACGTCTAATGAAAACCGGATATTGGCAGCAGAAATGTGGCTGTCGAGAAGACTGCTCAAAACTAGCTGGAAGGAGAAGAGAACTAATACTAGTGTATTAATTGAGCTCAATGTAAAAAGAGAACTGCTTGGGAAGATAGTGACTCATAAGATGGGCTACTTTGACAACATTCTAAGAGGAAGTGGCATCCCACTTACACTTCGGATAATTGAAGGAAGGGTGGAAGGAAAGAGAAAAAGAGGGAGACAGAAGAAAAATGGTTTGACTATATCAAAGAATGGACAGAACTGACTTACTCCCAGCGCAAGATTAGCGCAAGACAGAAGAACATGGAGAGGAGAAGTCAGGAAGAGTGCAGATGTAGTCGCCAATCGAGTTGTGACGGCGACAGCAAGCAAGCAAGCAAGCAAGCAATCATAGCTTGGTTTTAACAAACACTATTCATCGTTGATATATTAACGCTCGAGCAAGCAAAAAAGATGTTGTTTACTGTAGTGAGAATCAACACTCATATATGTCTACGCTTCTTCGCAGCAAACTATCTTGATGTTTTATTTTGAATACCAACTTGGAACCAAACGAGCAATGGCCATTTAGCTTCCCTGACGATTTTGCTCCGTATTGTCAAATAGTTCAACAAATCGACATATCAATTTGTTCTTTACATTCTTAAGTTAAACACAGAGTTGTTCTCTCTGCATGCTAAATGTTATATTACACTTTAAGTTGACACTATTAAAACCCTTCGTGAAAATATCAACTCTCTTTTGCATAATGTTGAATTAATTTACTTGTTATGTAATACTGATTTACATAAACTGCAGTAATGTTGCTGTTGTTTACTATGCAATGGATAATTGCGAAAAAGAGGAATAAGCACAATGTTTTTAAAGTCATTTAAATTTAACTATTCTATACTTGAAGTTACATGTAGCTAAACATATGTTTACTTAAATTCTATACTCGTGAATATTGTTTTGTCCCCAGACAATAATGAGATCGAATCATGTTACGGAGAATGGTGTAAATATCGCAAAAACAACCAGGAAGAGTATGGTAATTTCTTTGAATCATTAGGATATCCGGTTCCGTATGAAAACCGGGTTCGTGCTTTGTATCTTCTGTACATTCCAAATGTTCGACAGATATGTTTCTCATTTGATAAGACTCTTTTTAGTATTGAGTCAATTTTTGATTACCTTTGTGCTGTTTCCGGACTGGCGTTTGATTCTGCTGATTGTGCCGATTTTGCCGGTATTCATTTCTTTGACGATCGGTATATCGCCACAACAGGAAGTCCTGATGATTTTTGCATTAACTCCGACACAGTTTGGATATATTTTCGGTCGGATATATCAGTACAAAAGAACGGATGGCGCCTATATTGGCACGTTGAAGGTACGTACATTTGCAGTGTTGGTTTTGCCCTTCAGGTAGAAGCAACTAGTCAATGCTAGTAAAAAAGCAAGATGTTAAAACCAAAATACTTTTACTCGAAGATTTAATAGAATGCAGTACTAAACAGTAATTGTAGACCTATTAAAGTTATTGCCACTCGGTTATTTTATATCAATAGAGACACTGAATTTATTCAAAACTTACGTGTACGGTCCTTTTTCTCACTTTGTTCTTACGCAGGACCTGATGCATTTTTAAAATTTATCAATAGAACAGATTTACTACTCAAAAAAAGAAGATATACTTCTCAAAAAAATGTCATTAACGCCCAATTTCTCATTGATAAATGTTAAAAGAAACTAAATAAATAATAGTAACATGTGCCTTTTGAAATAGCTCTTTATGTGTATTGTTATTTTAAAGATTCAGTTAGTGAATATTAATGTTGTGTATCTTTGCAAAATAAACACTTATTTCCAGCTGACTCACAATCACCGTGCAATCCTAACCCTTGTTTTAACAACGGTTCTTGTGAAGAAAGTGGAGATGGTTATACGTGCAACTGTACGGAAACTAGCGTAGATTGTGAATGTAAGTTCTTCTTGCGCTATAATAAAAAAAATCGTCTTTGATTTAAGGGTTTTGGGTCATCAGAGAAGTGCTGGTGTTTTTATCTCAAATTAACACATATAATGCTTTGATCGATGTAGATAACAAATCTGCAAAAACATAATGGGGGTACGGGTCTCATTTTTGAGCTATGGTCTTTTAAAAATAGCTATTTTTTCACATGTTTACTGTAACAGGCGCCTATGGGAAATATTATAAATTGCCTCTTTTGTATTGGCCAAAAAAAATCTGCTCGTTTTTTTTTTCTCATCTTTTTATATCTTTGAGGTCTTAATGGGATCCTCAAAAATGTGTAAACAAATTTGGGGGTAACGGACCTACTTTTTTGCTAATTGACAAAATATGGTCAAATTTAGTATTTTTTATATAAGGTCAAAATCATTTGGGCCAACTACGCATCTTTTGGTGCAAACAGACGTGTAAAAAAGGGCATTTTAGTAGATTTATGTGTAGAATGCATGAATTGGAAACGGAACTATTTTACCACAGCGATTGTTCTCAATAGTTATCGGTGTCGACAACGAAAACTAAATAATGATACAAAGTCAATTTATCTTCGTAAGTACATCAAGTTGGATCATAAGAATTGGCATGGTTGAACAACTATTGAATACGATTATACTGGTACAAAAATCTAGATTTTTTTTTTTGAAAAAAAAAATGAGGAGATGATGTTGAACATGTCTACTGCCCCTTTAAATATCAAGGAATATTTTCACGGGCTGCTAAAGCGTTAATCATTCAAACATAATGAATCGACGGCTAAATTTGCCTCAAATTGAGCAATTTTCTAATTTTTCAGAAATTTCGGATTTCAATAAACAACTGTAGAAATGTAGCCATTTTTAGGACAATTTTGGAAAATTGTAAAATTATGACCCATCTTTATACCAATTTTTGCATTGAAAATGGGCCATCCTTATACCAGAGGCCCGAAAATGAGACACATATATCTGCGGCACATCCCTGTATAGCTCAAATGCTGCGGGTGCTCTAGTTGTGTAGAAAAGCGCCAGGAGACATTTTTTGGTTCAAATCACATAAAAGCTGTCTACAGCTGTGATGAATAGATTCGTTTGTTAAAAAGAAGAGGAAAGAAGGAAAACTAACGTTATCAACGTTTTTCATCATCAGATACTACAGATGAATTATGCGCACAAGGTTCAAAAGGAGATATTATTTGTGATGACAAGACTTGTCTCAACAGGAATATAGCTGGTTTGCCGAACTACGTTTGTTTGTGTACGCATGCGTCGCAAATGGGTTATGATTGCTCAGCCTTTAGTGGTACGTAAACGTAATTATAAGGTAAACTAATTATGCTAATCGTGAGACACTCATCGGGAATCGCAACAACTTTAAACAATAATAATGACGGTTCTTGGAGTTATGCTTTTGCTTTTAGAGAGTAACAATTTCAAACCCAGATATTATTTCATACAATCATTTCATCTATTCAGGAAATCATCGATTGCAAGACATACACACTATGCGTCAGATTTCATTTGATACTCAATTGCAGCCATGCGCTTAATTATTAAAACATGGTACGTTATACAAATCACAACTTATTCATTTTTGTGGCCAACGAAATAGAAGCAATTTTTCGCTATTGTCCATATGAGGGGTTCACGTGTTCTAATAATGCCGAATTTTGTTTTATGTCATGTAGACAACAAACAACTTGTTAAGTGTTATGGACATGCATGCCAATGGCGTGTCAACGAGGAAGGTGAACCATTCAACTATTTTGAGTCACCTGGGTTTCCGGAACCTTACAATGGTAGTCTTCAAATTCTGTATCTACTTTATCTTCCAAATGCTACGTTCATCTGCCTCACATTTGACCAGACAGCTTTCGGAATCGAAAATAGTAATGACGCATTCGGGGATGAGTTATACGTTGGGGCTGGGTTAAGATTTAATCCGCTTGACCTTCGAAGAAGTGAATCGCCGTCACACGTGTCCTATTTTGATAAACGACTAATCGCAACTGGACAGACGCCAGACCAAGTTTGCTTTCAGTCAGATGCAGTATGGATACGGTTCACGACTCGTAGAACAGAAACTAATATTCAACCAGGTTGGCGTCTTTATTATTGGGTACAAGGTACGTTCTGGGGAATGATGGGTATTCTTAGATAAATGAACACGTCAATACAATTGTTTTTATCTCTCGACTTCATAAACAAATCAAATATATATGGATTATATTGAGATAGGTATATTCATTAATACATATTCTACGAGTAAGCTATGTATTCTGCCTTAAATTGATATATTACAATACGTTCTGACATCCATTGTTATCAGAAAAGACATATCAATGACCTGAATAAACAACAACAAACAAGAAAGATTGTTCTGATCATTCAATCCAAACAAAAGATCTATTTCATTTGAACTCTTTAAAGGATTCAATAAAAAGATCCAAGTTCGCAAAACACTTCCATAGACAGGTAAAGCTTATTTCAAATTACAATTAGGCTTTCATTTTTTGAGCACCGTCCCTGGCCCTGTGAGTCTGTGTGGGTATGTAAGTCTTATATTTTTTTATATGTTTCTTACTTTTTTAGTGGGTGTGTTGAGATAGTTAGTAAACTAAGGGTTTCTTCCTATATATTGTTCCCCTTGTCCAGAAAAAGGATGCTTTTAGGCCTCACTGGCCTTCAAGCCCTTTTCCTCCATTTTACACACTTTTTCACTTTATGTTTAGTGATAATAGCTCTTTATTTCTCAAATAAATTTTGCCTATTTGTGTCAAAATAAATTTGAATGAATGAATGAATAGATTAGAGGATTATTCAGAGACGATAGATTCTTTTGTGGTTCTTTCTCATCTTCTACTTCCATGCATATTGTAAGTAAGCTCAAGTTTTCAAAACTTGACCTTGATATTAAATATGTGTGTTTTTAAACCCTGGAACATTTTACCGTATCAAACCCTTGGTGGCCTTTGACCTCAGCAGTATATTTCAATATGGTCAACGATCCTTCTTACCAAAGTTAGTAGAACTTTAGTGAGATTTCCTAAGCAATTTATCCTCTATTTGACCCCAGAAGATCCACGGATGACCTTTGACCCTAGCCATGTTATTCAATATGTTTGATGGTTCTTCTGAGCAATTGTTATAGTTATAGACTATTCATTAGCTCTATTTGACCGTGGCTGAGCCCTCTTTGCTCTTAGACCCTATCAATGTATTATATACACTTTGGCCAGTGGTTATTATACTAAATATGATAGTCATGGAGTGTTTCTGAACAAAGTGGTCTCTAGTTGAACCCTGATGACCCCTACATGACATTTGGCCTCGGGATGTCTTTTATTTGGGTCAGAGATTTTTCTGACCAAATTTGGTATTCATAGAACATTCCTACACAAATTGGCCTTCTGTTGACCCTTGCCTTACTTTGACCCATCAATTTGTTAGATTCTTCTGACCGAATTTGTTAGTCATAAGGCATTTCTTAGCAATTTGAACTCTAGGTGAACTTTGACCTGTGGGTCGCTTCGAAAATCTGACCACAAACCTTGTATAACATGAATGGCTATGGTAAATTGTTATGACAGTTTTTATTTTCACAACTCTCCTACCCGTGGATCTGCCGGATTTTAATGGCTGCTTTATTTCACAGCTTTTCCATAGCCCCTACCCATAGCATTTCTTATGTATGCTTTTAATATTGACAGTGTCCCCAAGAGGTTAAACCTCAACCCCTTCCAAATTTCAGCCAAAATTTTCGAAGCGTTTTCGAACCCATAGCCGGACAGACAGACAGACAGGACTAATTATTTTAGTTGTATATTTTAGTTGTATATATGGTGTACATATGACAGATTTATTAATTGTCTTTATAAAAGGAAAGTCATCAACCATTCACATGATGTTGCATTGTTATACATTTTATTCTTATTCTTATTCCGTACAAGACAACCCTACCACTTTACAACCTACTACTAGAGACAAGCCTACTACTTTACAACCTAGTCCTGCAATGACTTCAACTTTGACTACGTTAGGTAGGTTACATAGGGTATTCCGCTGGGAAAAAATTAGGATGGGGTTGGTTGATCCGAAACAGGAACAAGGTTAGTTTATTTGACAGTTATAATATTTCACAAACAAAGCACTGGGAATATTTTTACAAGTTGTCGAATTCACATCTAATACTATATGTTACATAAAACAACATGAGAAATGTATAACCTTTTACATATACATGTATGCAGCTTTATATTGAAGAATTGTATTATAGTTTATTGCCATCAGCTATCTATTACACATATTTTAGTATAGTGTATTCAAAAATATTCAAAGATGCGACTTCAGAGCCGTTCGTGGAGCGTGACGTGCGTAAACACGGAAGTGGTTAACATTTACACTGATTGGCTGTGACGTGCATCGTCAAAGAACCTGAGCTACGCCTGCTCCGCCCACCCCATCACTTAGGAGTCGCAATGAGTGTCGGAACCGGTCGGAACTCGCAACTTTACTGACAACTACTATGCCACACTGTGATTTAGTCCCACATAATTTGAAAACAACTTGTTTCTCTTCAATGAAAAATAACATGTGGGATGCTAGAGGCTTTATGAATATATCTGACTAGAATTTTTGCTATACTGGTTGTGGTTTTCCAGCTGTTATCGTATATCAAATCAAACTTGATCAAATTCACTTAAGCCAGCGATGTATAAGTATATATAATTTACAACTGAAGACGTGAGCGCGAGAAATTCGGAAGTCCATATTTGACATTTAGAGATTTAGACGTTAAAAGTTCTCAAAATAAAGTATAAATTGTTCTTAAAACATATCCAGTGATTATACTCACATTTTTGTACCACGAAGTTTCGGGATCTATTTGGCTGGTTCCTTGATCATGAAAGAGATGTTAATCCAGATGTTGACTTGGTGTTTCTAGAGATGGTTCTTCTACATTTTGACTTCTGGATCAAGTGATCATACTGGTGACTTAGGTCGTATGCGACGCCCCTTGGTTGTTTATGGCTTTGGGTCCGCGTCTTCGGATTCCAGATGGATTCATTTATCCATCCGATATATCGTTAATCTCCGCGATGTAAGATCCCCCCACCGTCGATGCATCCCAATCAATGAGGTGGTTTGTGCCGCAATGTGTTCTGAAATTGCTGATTTATGTAGTTCAGACATGGATGTAATCTGGAAGCTCTGGTGTGTATTTTGCTAGATATGTTCTTTTATACGTGTACCTAAGAGACTCTCTGTTTCGCCAACATAAGTATAATCGCAGTTCTTACACCTGTTTTAAAAGGTGCAACCGGTGGTATATCCCATTATCTTCACAAATGGTCAAGTACACCACTGAAGTTTAAAAATCAAGATTTAGATGAAATTAAAGTTTAAACTTCAACACTACACTAATTTATCGCTCACCTGGAACGTTTTTGATAGATCGACTATCGTCATCAGCAGATGGATGTGCTGTGAAGTCTTTGTACATCTAGGGATGTTCTTCAAGTATGACGTCATACACACAAATCAATGACGTCAAAAGATGTTACGATGTTGCTCCGCCCCCTCTGGGCACAAGAAGAAGATTATCCCAAATTGGATCTAGATCCAATCCTTTGTCCCGATTTAGTTCAGGGTTCTTAGTCCTTATATGGATGGCTTCCAAAATTCTACGTGAGAATTCTTTTGGTTCCCGATCCAACACTTTAACGTTGTCCCAATCTTGGAAAAATCTTGGAATTTTTTTTTTTTTTTCTTGTTTTCTTAATAAACATAACATAAGCTAAACATCTTAAATGAGCTTGTAAATGTTGGCCTTGAAGTTAGATGTTTATTAAAACAAAAAAACTAATTAATACATGTAATTAACTATTATCTAAGTAATATTTTTAATGTTTTGCAGCAGAATGTTCCGTTATAAAACTTTAAACAAGATTCTGTCGAAAAAACTAAAAAATAAATTATGGATTAAGCAGAAATCTGTTTTAAATTTAAATTCTAAAGTACAGCTGCAATGCATTGTGGGATTGAATGTTCTAGATCTGGAACATAATTACCAGATTTGGTTACGTTTCCAGATCTAGTAATTTGCCCGGACTGTTGAAATGAAGATATGTATATATATATTATGTCATCTTTAAAGTCTAACACAAGGACAAAATATGATAATTATCACATATCGCATTGCACAGCTTTAACTTTGGAAAATAATTATACCATCTTTTGAATATGACCATAACCACAAAAGCGATGTCTTTAGCACCTTTATAATACATTCAGACACTATTGTATGTCTAACATTTGTTGACGTTTATATATACGTGTTCCAGACGTGGTTCTTACTGTTAGGCCACATACTTTAAAGATTTAGAACTGATTTATAAATGCCAATGCCCTGTCAGGTAGCTCCAAGATATTACACGAACTAAATAACAGGATACAAACTGCTCGCCTAATGCGGAAGCAGACATAGAATACGAAAACATATTGCGCATGACAAAATTAATTGCCATTAAAAGCTCAGGGTCTTCAATCTTCATTAATATGTTATGGTATATAGACAGCAATACAAATTTTATTAGCTGATATTAGCATGAGATATGACAGAATAGATTTAAATTTCTGGTAAGTTTATAACTTGTGAGTAACTATATCCCTTCTTAAATTTTATTATAATTATTGTTACTTTCAAATATAGAGGTACAAATCATCCACACTGTTTGACCTTTATCAAACACACACAAAAAAATATTCAATAACATATGTTCGCCTTTTCGTCACTTTCTAATTTTGACACAATAACTTCATCGGCCTGTAAATGCATTATCACATTACCTGTAACACCTGTAATAAATCATACTGTTATTGGCAATAACTATTTCTTACCTATACTTAATAGGCATACTAAAGGAGTAATAACTCCACTTATGATTTCTAACTGACCCAATTTGCCAACATAACGTGAACGTAACGACCAGTCCTTAAAACATAGCTATTAAAGGTTGGTTTCGGTTAACTGATTATAACAGTTAAAGTCGACTAATGATAAGCATGTTAAATACAGCCTTTTGAAGGTATTGCCTTAAATATATGACTATAAATAAACATCTATATAGATTAAAACGGCTATTCACGTATCTCTATAGTATTGTATTACAACAGGAAAATAGAAGACAGGGACATAGCAAAAAAAACCTGATGGTTATTTTTTTAATGATGGATTTTGCCATAAAAAAGCAGTCCTAAAGTAAAATAATTAGAGAATAACTGAATCTATTTGTCCTACACAATAAATATATATATGGAATTGAGACATATATACTGACATCTGTAAAAGTGGAGCAAACAAGAAACAAAACTGACTTTTACAGACCCATATACTGTAATCGCAAAGTCATATACAGTTTTATTCAGATAAAAGTAGCTTAAACTTATACATGTATTACACAAAAAAAAGTGATTTGTTAATGCTGGCAACAGCGGCATGGCGAGCTGTTTATACTTTGAATTGTTTACATGATATAAATCATGACAGTTTGACTAATAATTTCTTAGCTCTTGCTTGAAAACTCTAATAAAGTTTATATTTTGTAATTTATATTGTGTAGGTGCCGTAACTAATTTGTGTTAACATATTTCCGAACTGAAATAAGAAGGGATAATGAGTAACTCTGATCTGGAGCAGAGTTTTGTTCAACATTAGGGCTGAAAGCAGTAACACAAGTTTGCGGTTTAATATTGCGAGCGACCTCTATATACATACCGTAGATTTAAGGTTTTATTGCATCATGTTAACTATTTTATTACTAGTGCTAAATAATCATTGCATTTTTTGTCAGTAAGCAGAGAATTAGAGTTTATGAAGAAAGAAACCTAATCACTGCTTAATAATAAATTATATAACAGTTGACGGTTTTACACTTTTTAAAACATACAGAGATTGTGCAAAATCAAAAAGCCGTTATATAAAGTAACTGGAGTCATCAACAGGGCCTTTCAAGAACACTTTAAATACTTTCCACTACATTTAATCGCAACTTCAGCTCGCACTGTTTGATGCTAACATGAAATCTGATTGAAGGCACGAGACTGCTTATTACGGTTAAGGTTCGTTTGCACAGACATTTGAATCACTTATAAAGATTTAGAGCTGATTTATAGAAGTCAATGCCTTTGCTAGTAGCTCCAGGATATTAAACGCATTAAATAACAGGATATAAGCTTCTCGCCTAATGCGGAAACAGACATTACATACACAAACATGTTGTGCAGACATAGAACATTGCCAATAAAATACCTGAATGCCAATCTTAATAAGAAACCGTACGCAAGCATGATACATAGACAGTTTAATAATCTGTTTAGCTGGTTACTGCACAATTACATAGGGGGAACATTTAATGTAATATTTCATACATAATTTATAAACCTTTTTGGTAAATTTCTAGTTTAGGAACTTAGGGAATGTTAAGCCAGTGGTAGGGTTTCTATATATTTAAAAAGGGCTTAAAATAGATAAAAACCTACAATAGGTTGAATCGTATCACCCAAAGGATAATTACATATCGAACGTACGTGCTCCCTTGTGTTATGTACGGTTTTTTTACTCCTTTATAATACATTTCTTCCCTAAATATTTTTCGTTAATTTACCATAATTTAGTATGTAGTCTAGCGCCCTTTTCAAACAACTGGCACTGCCCACTGACATCGCATATAAATATATTTGTGTCACATATTGGAGATGGTCTCTTAAAAACATAGGTGGGTTGTCCATCCAGTGTGATTTTGTAGATCATCCTTTGCCAGTGAGTATTCATGCTCTACTAAGTATATAATGTGTGGGAGTTGAACAGGAGACCTTTGGACTATTTCATTCCTTTTGTTAGACAAAATAAATTATATTGTGTGGATAGTTTGTTTGCATATTGATTGCACCTAACCTGCCTTCACAACCAGGGCGTGTTGAAGGAAATCTTCACAGACCTTTCTTCAATTTTGAGAGAGCAGACAATAATTGCTTGCTGCACAAAAATGCAGTCTGTGGATATTAATTGGTGATTAATTGGTGGTTTCACTTCAGCCCTTTGCCTACCAGATTGCTAGCTTTTGTAAGGACAATTCCAGGTCCACAAAAGTAGTCAGAGCAAATATGAGTTAAAGGTGCTGGACACGAATGTTCTACCTTAGTGACAAATAACTGTTGCAAAGATATTAACTTAGAAGAATTGCGTAAGTAATGCATTTTATTTTATTTTTATTCTCTAATGAGGAGAGAAATATATTTGGATTTTTATGTCCGAGAAATAGTGACATTTAATTGAACTTAACGTCACATGAAATTGAGCGCGAAATTCAAACTGAGTTTTGCTTTTGTGATCAAAGTTTTCTATCTGAAGTTCAAGTGGAAAGTCTTTGAGATGAAATTGCTGTTAACTTAATTTGATCAATTTGCATT
>JAUMTS010016135.1:0-11495 GCA_032273385.1 Ophiopholis aculeata | reverse complement strand
CCTTTTGTACCATTTTTTGGTCCTAGATGTGCTTTGTTTCCTCGTCCGTTGGATCCACCATTAACTACCTAATTATGTAAAATAGGTCAAAAATGTATAGTTCTCAATCTTAATATACATTTTATAAACATAAACTACATTCCAAACGCTAGGATGGATAAAGTGTTGCATAGTTAGTTTACAATAGACAGAGGCATAATATGAATGCGTACTCATTCCTTTATATTTCCGCTATCAAAGAAAGAGTGCTTAGTCAGCTATGAATAATTCATGCCCTGATAACGTTACCGCTTTAATATTACAGCAATATACACCATCAGGTCTATAAATATGCGCCATAAACATAGCTATTTCAGTACTATTTGCAAAACTTTTTTCATGCATTTGCTAGTAGGTGTGTGCTACACTAGATAAGATATTTTGGGCACATTTTTCAAAACAACTACCATAGTTTTAGCACTGTTGCCTAATTTTCCTTTCATACATTCTGGTGACAAGTACATAAAATAGGTCAAACATGTTTAGTTCTCAATCTCAAAATACATTTTATAAACATAAACTACATTCCAAATGCTAGTCAGGATAAAGTGTCCCATAGTTAGTTTACAATAGACAGAGGCACAATATGATTTCCTTTATACTTCCGCTATCAAAGAAAGAGTGCTAAGTCAGCTATGAATAATTCATGCCCTGATAAAGTTACCGCGTTAATATTACAGCAATATACACCATCAGGTCTATTATGCGCCACAAACATAGCCATGTTGTGGTTTATATTGCATGTATGGCGTAGAATGCAGAAGTCACAACAATATTATATTTGTTAGTTAACACCTGTCGGGTGTTTTGACATCAGACTTTTAGCAATACAAATTAAAGATTTGAAACACACCAATGTATATAGTGTCAAGAATATGATTTATTTATTTACCAATTTGTTGATTTCAACTACTGGATGACTGAGAATCTTCACTCATATATATAGTGTCAACATTCAAGTAGTATTGCAAAATATCTGGAGGTGAAAACAAATTGTCACATCATTTTCCGTCTGTTGACAATAACAATACAATATGATAACGATACATTCTATTATGCCGGTTTCATACTCGCAAGACGCTACAAGCAGAGCGTCTTTGTGTGACGTTTATGACATCATTAGATGACACTGCGTTCTACCAATATATCTATATCAAGACGCTCGTATACCAGGGGCCAAGACGCTATCAGCTGAAATCAAGTCAACTCTGGAGCGTTTAGGTCGTCACGTGCATGACTATGACCAATCATATTCATAGACCAATAGAGTGAGATATTTTCTTCCTAATTTCTTATTTTGCAAAACAAATAATAAGTTGATATATAATTGTTCTAAATAAATTATCTTAATGAGGTATGATTGAAGTGTTAGACATGTCACTGTGTTTTGAAATATTTTAGTCAAAATTGTCTTCTGCTTCATTGAATATAGCAAAACCACAAGCGTTTTGACCAGTGTCTAGTGGCGGGTAGCGTGTGCTAATTGCTTGCAGCATCAAAAACATCACAAAAGATGCTACGCCACTAGCATCTTGTTAGTATGAAACCTGCATTACCTCCTTCATTTCATTTATTTAAAATTGGGAAAACTGATACATAGTCATCAAAATTGGAATTCAATTAAATGAAACACTATATCCAATCATTGTATGATTCTATATTGAGAAAACATTCTATGCTTGTTAAAATTCAATTATGTGATATCAGATTTATAATTTAATTATACTGATTGATAAAACATCCTTTTCTTGGAACAAATTATGCTAGTTCTCTTGCTATGATATTGAAATTAAATATGCTCTCACAATGAAGTAAATCAACACCACACTATCAGTCTGCCTGCTGCACCTGATACAGGGCAAAATATCTATGTACCAAATAACAAGATATTTTGCGACTTTTTATATATTTTCAACGGTTTGATACAGTATCTTGTGGTTTCGAAATTTGTTCACTTGTTAAAACCATTCACATACAGGCCTCCAGTCAATTCTGAGTTAATCACCGCACATATTTCCATGAAAATAAAAATCTAGCGAACATTTTCCTGCTAGATGCAGTTATTTTAATCAACAAATCACCCAAAACAATAGGTCATGTTGCTCCGCTCAGTCAAAGAAATAGCAATTTACTCCCACATTACCTCAATGTGCGATAAAAAACAGTGCTTTCTAGAAGTTAAATACTTGTTTTAAAACAAGATGAAAAATGCCTGCTATGCTGTAATTTAAATCACTGCATTCCAACATCATCTTGCAAAACAAAAGGTCATATTGCCACCATCTGTCATGCAATAACAAGTTTTGCCAACATGTTAGCTCCTCATTGTATGTTAACATTTAATAATGCTTACTAAAACATAATTGCAAGTGTCCCTTCCTAACTTGATCCAAGGCCCCTTCAAACTGACTGCACAATCAAAACATAGCTACTTTAATCACAGTGAACAGGGTTTACTGCATATGACTGCTGAGTTAACCAGTAACTTGACGTTGTATGACTTAGTTACCCTGTATTATATTGGATAAGAATGGGGTCATGGTTATCTTGTTTGAGGGGTTCTGTTCTTTTTTATTTGGATACAAGACTTGTGTCCCTTCTTGACTCAAAGGCCCCTGACGGCAAAATGGAAACATAGCTACTTTAATCACAGCGAACAGAGTGTACTTCATAACTGCCCGAATGACTTAGTTACCCTGTATTATACTGAGTAAAAATGGGGTCATGGTTATCTTGTTTCAGGGCTTCTGTCCTGTTTGATTTGGATACAAGACCAGCAAGTGTCCCTTCTTCACTCAAAGGCCACTTCTCCCTGACTGCACAATGAAAACATGGCTTCTTTAATCACTGCGAACAGGACATTCATTAGTTTTGACCGAGTTACCTAGTATTATAAATGCCTGGCAAGAATGTAAAAGCCATGGCATCTTGTTTGAGGGGTTCTGTGTCCTTTTTGATTTAATTTGGATACATGACTAGTGTCCCTTCCTAACTCATAAGACCCCTTCTCCTTTGCTGCACAATGAAAACATAGCTGCTTTAATCACAGTGAACAGAAATTACTACATGTGACTGCCCAAATGACTTGAGAATGGGTAAGAATGGGGTCATGACTATCTTGTTTAAGAGGTTCGGATCTTTTTGATTTGTATACATGACCAGTGTCCCTTCGTGACTCAAAGACCTCTTCTCCCTGACTGCAAAATGAAAACATGGCAACTTTAATCACAGTGAACAGGATTTTCACTTGACTTTGCATTACTGAGTTACTCAGTATCATAAATGCTTAGCAATAACGTGCACGTCATGGCTATCTTGTTTAAGGGGTTCTCTTCTGTTTGATTTGTATACATGACTTGTGTCCCCTCTCGACTCATAGGCCCCTTCAACCTAACTGCACAATGAAAACATAGCTTCCTTAATCACAAAGAACAGGATATTCACTTGACTTTGACGAACACAATGGCATCTAAAAACGTTTTCTATATCTGGTGTAGATTTTAGATTGACAGAACCATTCTAACATTTAACTTCAGATATTGACATCATGTTTGTTGCCGTGTCAGTTTTAAAAATCTGATGAAAGTTTTTAAATAATGTAGTTGTTAGTATAATTCATCTCACTGTTTTGCTTTTTATCAGCATTTTTCAATGAACATGGGATAGTTGAACAATTTTAAATTTGAAAACAAACTCACTATAATCTATTAAATATCGCCCACTTCACAAATTTACAAAAACACTTTTCAGACGCATTTCACAATTTCCACCTCTTCAATTCAACATTCAAAATGCTAAGAAACCATTAGGAAAATATGTTGGATATAAATACCCGAGTACTGGATCATGTTACGTGAGACTATAATGACAAATTCTAATCCATCCAGCACGATACTGTGATGCATGCATTAAAGGATAGACCTTGGGATTAAACATCATGGAGTCTGCTTGCTGAATTATTGCAATATTTTACATATCGTGACCTGTCCTACAAAATATATGGATGCATTTTGATAGGCAATTTAATATAACGGTCATGGGATCTGTAAATCAGAACCTGGATTTTGACCCTTTATCTTGGGAAAGGATGTCCAATTTACAAATTGAATCATCAATCTGCAGCTAATGAGAAAGGTTCTTTCAGAAAATACACTGTTATCTTCAGGAGATATGGTCTTATTTTGTAAGATGGTGTGCCTGATTTGTACACTGGTATCTTCAGTAGATAGCATGCTTTAAACAAACAATGTTATCTTCATTAGATAGCATCCTAATGTGATGAATTATTGATTACTATTTTGAGCATTGCTATCTTCATTAGATAGCATCCTACATTCCTACTGCACTTTTTGAGGAAAAAATAAGCTATCTTCAGTAGATAACAATTAACATCCAAGTATATGGTATTGACGTGGCTAGTTTGCTGAGTTCAAAATGTTTCAACCTTCAAAGACTGCAATCTTTAGTAGGCTATTATACTTTCAACTTCTCTGTTTTAAAATCAATATCAAGGATTTCTGGTTCTTTCCTTTAAACCAGTACAATGCTACATTTAATTGCATAATTACCAACACGTTTAATTCAGCAAACTATAGTGATTTCAACAAAAAAGTACATATCCTTCAACAAATAAATGTAGAAGGTCAATACAAGAAATCCTTCATCTAAATATGTTCAAGAATAAGATTCAACAATTTTTTTCATTTTTGAGAGTGGGAAGATCTCAGCCATTCTGTAGGTTAATTGAAACTATATGGCAAGTGAAACTTCAGATTGGTCAATCTAGTGCAGTGAAACCATAGAATAGTCTAGTCATTTGTGAGAATAACCTAATGCAATTTACAGACTGTTCACATTCATGTAACACAATTTGCATAATTGCTCTATGAAAAGCTGTAATTATCTTACAACACAAGTTTTACCTTTTAATTTTAGTTGAGCTTGGGCCAATTCTACCAACAACAAAATTATAATTGGCGGAGCTCTAGCACCAATATCATTAAATCAGGCTGTAAATATACTCAAACAATTAAAAAAAAAACACAATGTCACAAAACCTGTTGAGCCAACTTTGCAACATATGGCCTTATAGGGAACACTGTACAACACATCTACCTGTTTCCACCCCTCTAATTTATGTTCAAGCAATTCTAAGATAGTAAATGTCTGCCTGTGTTTTAGTAGATGCAGTCAACTACATGATTAATTCCGCAGACTTGCATTATTAACAAACATTTCATGTGGCGTTAACATCACTGTGAGTAAGGATGAAGTTGCAGAAGGAGAGGCAAACTGTCAAACTAGTTCTGCTTTGAATCTCTCAAATAGTGCAGGAAAGAGAGGAGGGAATACTGTCAAAACAAATGAATCACCCAAAATGTTCACTTAAACTAGCCCCTGTTTAAATCAAACTTGTGCTTATAAATCAAGCTGACAGCATTTTCTCACTGCAATTCTTTCCTTTACAATGCCTCTAGAAAAAATAATCTTTACCAATTTACCAAACCTGATCTACTAGTTTACAACACTTGATTGCACTAAGTAATTCCAATTAAGTGTCCCATTTCTTAAAATCGGAGGCAATCGCTAAAAAGCAAAACCGTGAGATATTTGAGTGAAATCAGACTGTCTCCTTCCTAATGCCGATGAGAAGCAATTACTTCTCGTGAAGTGTGAGAGAATCCCAAACAAATCATTATCACTGTCTCTAGTACATTTGATATATTGGAGTAGAATTCTGCAGACTTGTTGACTACATATCACTTTGAACTGAAAATCAAATGGTAAACCAGCTCTTAATGTAAGAGTTTATGATATTTATTTTCTGTAATAATTTGTTGCTACATGTTTGACTAATAAAACACCTTTTTTTTGTAATATTTCAGATATCAAGCAAAATGTGGGGTAATCTGACAACTGCCTGTCAAAATCTGTATCAGTTTTTCTTACAAAATTTGTTCCCTTTTTAATTTTTAATTTTTTTTTAATAGCACATATTATTCAAAGTGTCAGTTTACCATATTTTGTAATTAACTTAAAATCGTAACTCAATCAAATCATTTGAATGACTGTTATCCTGAACTTACAGTTTGACGTAAGAAATGTGTTTTTCTAACTGACCTTAATTAAAATTCTATTTTATACCTAACCAATCTGACTCCTCAACTACTTATGATAAGGGGTTTCTAAAGAGCTCATACACATCCTGTACAGTCTTCTAAGGGCTTTTAACCTTTGCCCACAAATCACTCAAATCCAAAGAAGACATCTCCGCAGATATCATGAATAAATCCTCTTAACTGACCAGTGCTCTTATGATGACAACGATCCTGCATAAATTCTGCTTTTACAAAGTGAAATTAGCACAAAATGGATTGCCTAGTCGTGTTTATCATCGTCTCAACAAACCTGTTGTCAGATCAGGATAAATTTGCACAAGGCATGGGTTGTATCTCAAGCCCCTATGCCATGTAAGATAGGCTAGATGTGTAAACGACAACCGTGCCTACAGGGGCCTTTTATAAGATGGACTACCATGTTTACTGAAGGAAATTGAAAAACGGAGCAAGATTTCTATTTCGCCTTGCCTGTGGATGGTATGTCTAAGTCCAAAGATCAAGTTTAATTGCTAAGAGCCTTTCTTCCTTCCTTTTTAGAAAGAATTCTATGTCTATTGATTTTAAAATACCCAACAATCCAGAGTGTTACAGTGACCGCCATATTCTCAAGCATCTTTTCAATTAAGTTCTTCAAAAGACAAATCAGTGGTGAAACACAGCATTTGCACGTTAAATTAGTGAGAGCCCTTCTTCCTTCCTTTTTAGTGGGAATTCTAAGTATATTTATCTTGACTATCTTACATTTTGAATTGTTACAGTAACCACAAGTTGGTTTTCTATTAATCAATGTTACAGTTTACAATCTTTAAGAGATACAAACGAAGCAGCTTCTCTATCTTTTGTGAGTTCTTAGTTCAAGCAGCATATACAACTGAATTTTGAAAAGAACACTACATTCAATATAACATTTATCAATTTGTAACAACTTTATATGCAATGACGTCGACAGAGATAGTGACAATATGAGATGAAATTGTTAACACAATTGTTGACTTGAAAATTCCAGTACCACATAAATAAAATACCTTTGCACGCTAAAACCTACAAATATAGCTATGCACACAATAAAGTGCATATATGACAAGGCTTTCTCTAATTCCTCTTATAATTATATAAACAATACATCACACAATTAAATTTCTATTAGCCAAAGGACAAAACATAACAAGCCAAAAACATGACATTTACAACACAATTGGAATCTAAGCATGGGCCAACACTATTTGAACAAACATTGTGAAGTAAGTAACAACACGCTATAGCATTTATTTTTAGAGAAAACACATAAGTATGGTCATAAATCAAATTCTATCAAAATTCAAAGTTAAATGAATGGGTAGTGGTGTTGTATTGACAAGGCAAAATAATTAAAGCCATAATAACTGTTTTTGCTCTTGGTGAGGAAAATGCATTATTGTCATAATTTTTTGCTCAAGCAACAAATAAACTCCAAGTATGAAAAGAAATGTGTTACCAATTTATTTTTTATCAAATAAATATCAGATGACATTGGTTTTATCAAATAAAAACCTCATAATTGTCTGTCAATCAGACAACATGGCTCCAAGCAATTTCAAGTAGTTTGCGCACTGATTATCTACCAAATTATAAATATGTGATAAAAATGACTAAAACTTTAAAATATGAAATCTATGAAACTCATCTGCTTGATAACCTATGATATGAATTCACCCTTTGAATGATTTTGAAATTCTATGTTATCTTTCATACAAATATATTTCATAGAAGATGTGACATTTCTGGGTTAATTGGTTCTGAACTGTGTCTCAACATGTACCATTTAGCACAAGCGTTAAGATAAATATGTTAAGGTTGGTCAGGTGTGAGGACAAAAGATAAATTCAATTCTGATTGGCTTTGCTATTACATATTACAAAGATACAAGATGGTACCATGTAGTTTGGAATAGTTTGCATGACCATCATCAACTACATAATCATACAAATTGTGCAATAAAGACTTGGTTATTTAAAGCTATATGGCTCCATGTAATCTGCAATAGCGCAACAATCACCTAGTATTCTTTATTGCACAATATGCAAAGAAAATATATAAACAAAACATGCATTTGAAATCATTGAAACTCATCAGCTAGATTAACCATGACTTAAAAGCATCATTTGAAAGGTCTGTGACTCTCATACCACAGTATTGTATATTATGCAGAAAGGTTTCTTACAAATATTGTCAAAGACCTGTTCAGAGTATAAATGACTAGACACGGCTATATATTAAGAAACTTGCAATTTGACATCTATAAAACTCATCAGCTAAATTAACCATGACTTAAAAGCACCCTCGGAATGGTTTGAAAGGTCTGGTGACTCTCATAACATAATATTGTATATATGCCAAAATGTTTTTCACAAATATTGTCAAAGACCTGTTCAGAGTATAAAATACTTTAAAGAATTGCAAAATTTGTGGCCTCATTGGTGCAGACATGTGTCTAAACTTGTACAATTTAGCACATATTTAAAGATACAGCTGTTAAGCTGTGATAGGTATAAAAGGATGATAAAACAAAGAAATAGAAAATTAAAATTGGATTAAAAACACTTTTCCAAGATAAAGATGGTGAATGGAGAACCATTCCTGCTATCTGATACTGTTTAATGACAAATTAGCTTCAAAAAGGTTTGCTTCTGGCAATTGTGCAATTGTTTTACAGGGGATTATTAACATTATTACCAGTATCGTGTTATAGGGGGTGGCCCTTTCAGGCCAATATGGCCTTTTGTCATCTCCTCAATATCATGTTTGTGTTTTTCTTGATGTTGTATATTATGTATTTTGATATTGAAATAAAGTTGAACCATTGAACCATTACCTTACAATTGCAGACTCAATTAGCGAAATAATCTAATTCTCCATACCATTAGTAAATTAGAAAGAAATCAGAACATCAACCTCACATATTTCATATTAAGCTTTACACTCTGGCTGCCATTTTTGTTTATAAGTTGACAATTTACCAATTTTCTATTCATCATATGGGCTATCTCATGAACAAATAAACTAAAACAAAGCTTAATTGTACTCAAAATAATGCATTGTTGTACCTAATCTGTATATGGTAATGAAAATTGTGAATTTTAAAAAAGTTTAAAATTTGTGACATGTCGTCTGCACTTGACACCCGCGTGGAGAGGGCTAAGCAAAACAAATGCAATGGATCGATGGTAATTAGTTGCTTCTATTATTTTTTCATTTCTATATATAAAACAGACATCTATGAATTGCTAATAAGCCTATTCACGCATGATATTCTGTCAAACGAGAGTGAGCTAGGTCATAAATCATATGCATTTATCAACCTTGGGAATCTAATTAAGAACTCGCTGCATGATTTATATCATATAGATGAAATAATGGGTAATGTTACAGCTAATGTAATGACGCAAGTATGTTTCTTTTTGGGTTGTCTGTGATCTTCTTGCTGTATAATTTGGTTAGTTTTAGTAAAATCATGCCTAAGTGCAATTCATTTTTGACGATTTTAAGCACATAGTTTATGCGATTTTGAATTCAAATTGGTCTGTTTGCTTGTTTAATTGTCCTAGCGTATATACAATTTACACAAAATATACTTCTTGAAGGCTGGTTTTCGAGAGCAGAACCAATTATAACAAAAAAAGGTGACTATGATTTTTCCTGAAGAGTCCTATTTAATTTTTTGGAAATCCTGATCCTGAAAATGGTCCTTTTGAAGCCATTAAACCTGAAGAATGTTGTTACTACTTTCCATTTTTATGTATTTCTCTCATGTACACAAAGCTTCTTAAATATCTCGAAGAAATATACTTATTGCAAGTGCCCTCAGGTCTCCATACAAGTTGACACTAGACTGCAGGAAAGCGATATCTCTTACAAATAAATGTTGCTATGCAATTTATTAAAGTCTGATGGCTACATTTAGAAAATTGATAGCAAAATTAAATTTTATAACATACATATCCTTCACCCATAACATATGCTTGAGGCTCAGCATCAAACAGAAACATTTCACTTTATTCAACCGACATGGTTTTTCTGGGCATTGCAAAAGTATATGCACCATATGGAAAGGAAAGGAAACAAAAACATTCATGTTGTAGTGGACAACATTGGAATGTTACTGGTTACTCAAAACTTGAGTACAAAATGGTTGTATTGGATTATTTTATTAATAAAAAATAAAGAATGTTCTCTAAAAACTTGTTTTAAGCTGATATTCACAAATAGCATGCAAGTTTCTGTGACATTTTTTGTTTGCAACAGTAACAGTTTCATATTGCTCAGCTTTCTGATATCAAAATGAAATGGCCAAACTTGAATAATGCCAAAAACTTTGCAAATTTGCACAACTGTCAGGTGGTTAATTCATTTGCTCACATGCCTCAAATCAAACAAGGAAATTTAAAAACAGAAATGTACTAGATTGATAATACGAGAATACAACTGTAATGTATAGCTCTTTATATCAAAGTCCCTTAGCATTTGAAATTAAAGTGCAATCCGTGCAAGTCTTTCCCACACCCTTTCAATGCCCATGTCCATGCAATATTCTTTACAAATTTCTTTGCAAAAGTCAAATTATTCCAGTACAAGGCTCACAAAATTAAATCTAGCGTATGGAGAACATCTTCTTTCTCATCACTTCATGACATCTTATTGCTCTAGACAAATCACCTGGTCCACTAACCAACATAAATGCCAATTCTGGCACAAACAGGAATTAGAGTAATGATTCCAATCCTTGTTATTTTACCAACCAGCGAAGTAAACTAAATACTGCTGTGGACGGAGCTGATTTTGTGAATACTTTTATTTGCAAATTTCTAATGACCTGCCTGTTTTCAGTTCTTATCTTGCAAATCCACAACACGTATTACTGCTAATACTCTCAAATTCACAACACAGGTATTTAACTTAAGATTTCTCTCCTTACAAAACCGAAAAATTAAATTCCTCACAAAAATAGGTCCATTTACAAATCTTGATTAGACCCAAACACCTACACGTACATCTTGAGTGCTAGAAATATACACTTCATCTCCCTCAGACTCAGAGAGTTAAAGGAGCTGGAAAGGCTTGATGGTGATCAAAGAGCTGATAACATCAGTTATGCTTATTTGAAGCTTGTTTGAAGGGGAGTTTGAAGAGTATGAATTTGATTTTCAACAATTTGAGCTCTTTTCATTTGTATCAACGTACTGTCAAGTGTGTTCTTTTAATTTGGCGTTCAGTACAAGTAGAGTCTATTAACATGATTAATTGGGTATTGTCAATACGATTGAAGGGGAATATAATTAAAACTTCCCAACCTTTAATGTA
>JAUMTS010016024.1:306-11497 GCA_032273385.1 Ophiopholis aculeata | reverse complement strand
ATTTTCGGAAAAGCAACCCAGTGTCGCCCTGGTCCCCGACTGGTATCCGTATTGACAATGAAAGAGGTGGGAAAGTCCTTTAAAATCATCTTGGGTAATTTGTCCCTGCATGGGTAAGACGCATTCGAACGTTGGGTGGATACTAGAGTCGTCCGATTTGACGCTACAGAGCAGATATCAGTCTTTTTTTAATTCTTGAGGAGTTTGTGTGGCAGTTATAACAATAATAAGGAAATATATTACATACCTTGTTTGCTTTTGCATAACAAACCCCCCTCAAATGGCTTAATATCCACATATTTATACTACAGATCCCATTAACAAAGTAAGCATTTACCATAGCCATTTTACCTTGAATATATGAAATATCAGTCTTATTTTCAATTCTTGAGGAGTTTGTGTGATAGTTATTAAAGACAATAATAAGGAAACAAATTACATACTTTGTTTGCTTTTGCAGACCCCCTCAAATGGCTTAAAATCCCAATTTTGGGTGCATTATTGATTTTATTGTGACCAAATGTACTTGTTAATTGTGTTGACTCAATAGATCCAATTGCCACGATTACCTTTCAGCTCAACAGCTGGTGAGATACCACCTTCAGCATTGTGCAGCAGCAAAAAAAAAACTGAAGCAGAAGAGGATGTTCTTAAAATTAAAGGTCATTAGAGAAGCAGAAATAGGTAAGATTTTAGACTGTTAACCACTTCGCTCCGTATCTCATTAATAAACGGGATGGAAGGCTTACTGCACTGTGCGTATCCCGTTTATTAACGGGATACAGCTCGGTAATTTTTCGGTGTAGTTTCATAGCCCGTTATCCATCATGCCATTTCAAATGTATTGTCGATATTTAATTTTCCCCCGGTATTTGTCACTCTAAAAAACATTCTGCATTTCACATTTCAGCGTGATCGTATAACGGAAACATACCCGAATGTGTTGTGTAGGTGCTCGGCCTGCATGCCAGTGAAAGTCCTAACCCCGAGCTGGGCGGTCATTGGGTACCTAGTTCACAAGTTTATGCCTATGGGTACTAAGTTAGTCTTCTGTTGTATATTAAGGGGTCTCCAACTAGTGCATGTTTTTTTACCGTAAATTACCGAATGCTAATTTTGTAACCCGCATAAAATGTTCTTGGTATTTATAAATATCATGAAGGGTTACTTCTTAAGTCATCAGGAACGACTTTTCAATGAAGATTTATTTTGCAAAAGCACAACATGGCGTCTTCAAATAAATTGTGTTTTTGCGTGTTTTGAGGTGCACTAACCGCCAATAAAGTTGTCGTTTGCCCATACGGATACTATTTTAAGAGTAACAGTAAATGTTTATTAGTAGGTAAGATTCCAAGGCAAATTTTGCTTAACTTTATTGTACTTAAATGATGTTCACTAGGGCGTGAATTGAAGTTTTAAAAATCGGGATCCATACTAAAGAGAAACCATATGAATGTTTACTTTGTTTCACGCACAGTTGAATGTGTTGCTCCTTTCTAAAGAATACAAAAGAGTGAGCAAAAGTTTCATACGAATGTCGTCTACAAATTTACATTTACTTTATTCTTAAATTCTATGCCGTTTGGAAAAACAACAACTTTGAAAATCGTAAAAAGATAGAAGCCGTGTCAAAAAAACCACACAAAACGCAGTTTCTTTGAAGACGCCATGTTGTGCTTTCACAAAATAAATCTGCACTGAAAAGTCATTTCTGATGACATGAAGTAACTCTTCATGATGTTTATAAATACCAAGAACATTTTATGCGGGTTCATTCTAAAATAAGAAATGCAAAATTTGGTTTGGTGATTTACGGTAAAAAAACATACACTGGTTGGAGACCCCTTAAAGGCATATTCCCACATTTTCTGACCAAAGTGTCCTTATTTTTCTCAAATGTTTTGCATGATTGAATTCCATATTGGTATAATATACATTGTGAATTATTAAACTCAAATCGGTCAAATTCCTAAAAATTCTGGTATTGTATCAAAATTCGTGCTCCTGACTTTTAATTCTCGTGTTGTAGTCTAGGAAAGCGTGTATGACCAAAATGCCTTTTTTAATTGTGTAAATACGTTTTAAGGCAAACAAAGCTCACATGGCACCTAAGTTAAGACATAACCAATGATTAAGATTGATTTTAGCCAAAACTATTTCTGAAAAAGTGTGGGAGTATGCCTTTAAGGTCTCATGATCAGTTGGTTGGAATTGCTATACATGTCAAGCACCAATTATTTTTAAGTATTAAGTATGACCATGAAGCACAAGGGTATGTAACCTGCACTGACATAACAAGCATGAAGTCACAAAAGGTATTTCTATTCAAATTTACAAATAAATTTTGACCGTTTTGGTTGCAAATTTCTGAGGGTGCTCAAAAAGAATGAACTCGGCCATTGAACCAAAACATGAGGTATGAAACACATCATGGTCCAACTGTTTAGAAGAAAGGTCTTTTGTGAAACAAATTTTGTAGATATGTTGTTATCTATTCTATACAGTTATTAATCAGCTATATCTCTACATGTTTTTGTGTGTACTAAAGTATATCATGTTGAATAGGACCTATTAACAATATGGGTTGTGTTTTCAAGCAAATACTTGTAGAGGCATACATGGCCGTGATGGCTAGGTTTAATATTAATAGACACAACACTCCTTATCATGTACAAACTTGTTCCTGGTATAAATTCAACTGCAACCCAGTTGTATTAGTTCTTTAAAAAATGTGCAGACAAAATATAAAACAAGAAATGTGCAGGAATTATTAAGAATTTTATAGGCTGGAGGAAATGCTTGCTGCACCTTTAGCTATGTTAACATATTTGTATGTGACCATGCCGTCCACCACGAACCAGCCAAAAGTCATCCCAGAGTTATTTTGAGTTTGTTCCATTTTTTGGAAAGTTCATAAGCTTTAACACGATACTTTAACTATTTTTTATACGACATCCAGAAGTGGAGTTACGGTCATTCAAACTTTCACTTGTGTGAAAGCGCGAAACTGACAAAAATGTGTTTAAAGTGCCGTAAAATATATACAGTCGAACCTCACGGTTAACAAAAACTCTGTTTACACAAAAAACCCAATAACACAAACTGTTATTAAGCCCCTTAGTCACACTTAGCGCAAAATCGTTTGTGGTGGACAGTTACTTATTTTGACCGGCAAGTTTAAATGTTTCTCAACGTAAATGTTTTCCAAAATGCTTCATAACTCCCCAGGTAAATATTCATCAAGTTAACCATCATCGTTCTTCATCATGTGTTGATTATATGCTATTATTTTACACAGGCTAATATAACTAACAGAACTGTGAAGGCTAGCATTACTAACACAACTGTGAAGGCTAACTTTACTAAGAGAACTGTAAATGCTAAAATAACTAACAGAACTGTGAAGGATAACATTACGAATAGAGCTGTAATGAAATGGTCATCATCAGACTCCAGTACTCAAAACAATCAGTCTCGAGGTGCCAAGGAGACTCTGACCCTCAGCCAATCATCAGCATCAAATGCTTTGCTCAAACCTAAATCCATGAGGACACATACCAAATTCTCTTCCAAAGTGAAATGTCGGCTCTGCATGCCAAATGTACCACACAAACCCCAGTCAACAAAGGGACCAAGATTTTCAGTAGATAAAGCTGGAAGTAAAGTGAACAGAGATGGCTCTGTTGACAAAGGAATTAGTAGAGACAGCTTGTGTTACAAAAAGGAAGAAAGTGATAAAATGGGTCTTGTTGCAAAAGAACAAGAACATGTGGACTTAAAAGATAAAAATGAGCAGAGTACAGATCGAGTAGTTCCGGTTTTGTTAACAACCGCAATTAGACCTGACTGGGTAGCGGCAGCATTTAATAAAAGGAGATTACTAGCGATTGAGAATGAATTGGATGATATAATGCTTGAAAGTGACAATGAAAAAGTAGCGATGGACAAGTCTATGTCTGCTGTGTCAGTTCTGGTAACAAGCACGAAAACAGACGCCAGTATTTTGAGAATAATTCCAAGTAAGACTTGCAGAAGTGACAAATCGTCTAGTCCGGAAGATTTGGTGGAGTTTGGTAGTACAAAATTCAAGAGGATTGAATGTGTCAACAAGGTTAGTGTGGCTTCTGAAACTGTTTGTGGAATTACCAAACCTCTGAAAGATGAAGATAATGAAAGAGAATTGTTAAAAGGAAACAATGTGAATGACAACTTAATTGAAAAAGACAAATTGGGATTATCAACAGATAGTGCTTGGCCCGTGGATGAGACTTCTGAAAACAAGAGGAAACAAATAGAAAGTTTAGCCACAAAAGTTCAGTCTACAAGTGTAATAGCAGTAAAGGCACATGATACAGTAAATGCAAGCGTAGATGGATGCGAGCAGAGAAAGCCACCATATATCATCACTGAAAACTATGATAAATCTAAGGTGGTTTCAGATTGTGTCAGCAGGACTTTCACAGCTGACACCAATGATTTAATGTTGGAGGATGTGTCAGATTCCAATTCCGTAAATATTGTACGTCCTCTTGGGTTTAAGCCTGATGATAAATCAGTAAATGGACAGGTGTCATCAGAAAAGGCCAAGTTGAGCAAATCTGTTGGCAGGACATCAACTAAGGAATCGGAGAGATGTAAGTCGGCAGTCTTGATAAGTGCACTGGAGAAGTATGCTGAAAAATTACCATGGAAGACCAAATCAGTGAACACAACCACAAGTCTTAAAGAGTCCATGGAGTCCAGTTCAGTTAGCTCTATATCAGGAAGCATTCCGATTGTAAATAAATCCTGTGAGAAACCTTCAGTGGAGTACAAGCAAGCAATTGTTGATCCTTCTACAAACAATTCATTTAAAAAGTCTTCATTGAAGTCCAAATCAGTTAGTTCAGCTCTTTTTGTGATGGAGTCACAGTCATCTCCACTGAAGTCCAAACCTTCTAGCTCAGCTTTTCTGGTGAAGAAGACGCATTCATCTCTACTGGAATCCAAATCTTCTACCTCAGCTCTTCTGGTTAAGGAGTCGCAGTCGTCTCCACGTAAGGCAAAATCTGCCAGCTCGGCTTTAACAAAAACGCCATCCAGGAAGTCCCCGCCAGTAGAATCCTGTAACTCAACTGTGATGGAGCTACTAAGGAAGTCTTCAAAGCAGACTGGCAATGTGAAGGCTGTTGTGACACAAACAGGAGTAAGGAATCATTGATGTTATTATTGCACTTCGCTTGACACAGCAGCTTGGTTGGTTGGCACGCAAAACACTTTCTGATTCTGAGCACCATGGAAATCATGATCCCACACTCACATTATGTATCCAGTTGATTGCACAGCAGGAATCTTTCATGCTTTTAGCAACGTCACTTGACACAGCAGCTTGGTTAGTTGGCACGCAAAACACTTCTGACCACTGTGGACTTGAAATCACAACCACATACTCACATAATGTATCAGGTTGATTGTATACAATCAGGCGTAAGGAATCTTTAATGTTATTAGCAACATCGCTTGACAAGGCAGCTTGGTTGTTGTGCGAGCAAGACATTTCCTGAGCAATGTAGACTTGAAATCACAATCATGGTTTAAAGGGTGGTGGAAACAATTATAGAATCCAGAACAAGGGCCTTTGTACTGAATGAATGACATTTTTCAAAAGAATTATTTTTGCCAATTAGAAATATGAAATACAGGAGATTGAGGTGAAAAGGGAAGGGTAGCTTTTGCTGGTGATGGATATTTTGCATGTAAGTTTTGTGGCTTGTACTTCAGACTGAGCAAATTGTGCATGACCTATACAGTCTTACTCTTGCATGAAAGGAAGAACACTACATTATGCTCGTTCACTAAATGTTTATCTCAGTTTTATCTGTGAAGAATAATTCTTCAATCTACAGGTGTAATCATGATGAATTTTTGGTATGATACAATCATGATGTGCATGACCAGGGGATGGGGGAAGGGGTGGGGGGCATCTGTGTACTTGGTCAATCACTTTTAGGTACGGTGCATGGCTGCATGCTATGCACATGCATCTTGTGGGAAATATATTTTCAGTAAAGATAGTTTTATAATTCAACTTTGTGTAGTAATGAAAACACCCTTAAACAATTATAAGTTGATTTTTTCATATCAACTGCAATCTCACATTCTAGTTGAAAGCGTTCTGCACATGCATGTTTAGAAATCCCAAAGTTGATATTCTGTACAAGTTATTTCTAGAGTAGATAATCTTGTTATTTTCACCTCTTTCCAAACAAGATTTCTGTAGCAATGCTTGTGTCAATGGTATTACGAAGTACTCATCAGGTAATAATGAAGTACGTGGCTCGATCGTCAATCGGGTTGGGAAGAATGAGGGCGCTGTTATGACTCGCATGCAAGAGAGGCTTGGGAATAATTTGCTCACTTTGATGTTAAGGAGACACAAGGAAGTAATTGACTGGATTTGTTGAATTTATAGAGTGCTGTAATTGTTGAACTATAACTCAAATGCATATAAAAGTATACATGTTTGGAAAGGAAATGGGTCAGAGTCCATTTTGGGCGTAAATTTTAACCACTTTTTTTAGAAGTTTGACCAAAAAACACCTTTTTTGGCTCAACATTTTTGTGACAAGCTAACTGAAACAGTTTTTAGAAAATGACCGAATTGCCTGATTTATAATGTAAACACATTAACTAAGGGTCGGTTTCTCATTTTTCGCCTGAACTTTAATTATGAGATTTTTTTTCTAATTTTTTCACTTTTTGCACTTTTTGGTAGAATTTCAAAAAATATTAGCTATATAAGTCTGACTGTATTAGTTATGGTGTCTTCACAATATATATGGCGAAGTTGCGCATTTTTTACTCAAAATTGTTTTTTGTTAGCTAGTCACAAAAAATTTGAGCCAAAAAAAGTGTTTTTTTGGACAGTTTTCAAATAAAGTTAAGGGTTACCTGTTTTTCCTAAGTTGGCCATGGCTACGATGGTTCCTTCAATATTTGAGCTGCACATGCTGTGAAGTCACTGTTTAATGGTTTGTAGAGTGTTTGGGGGATTAAGTACATGTATCTATAAAGTTTGGTTTGAAATATACAGGTCGCCACCACATTTTGTATCAATACTAAGAATGGTGTGGAGCCTGAGCTGAGACTGGATTTTGTGTGAATTACAAAGACAGCTCAGAAAAGTGCACCACGGGTTATTCTGATTTGTGTTGTGTATGGATTTGATAGGGGATGGAATGGAGATGGGACTCAATTTCAAGTGCTTGATGGTCAACCATGCTTTCATAGCAGTTACGATAAATAAATGCTGAGTGTTATTTACATATGAAAAAAGATAATCCAATGCAACCAAGCTACCTTGCTCAACAGCGGTGAATTACAAAACAGCCACAGTTGCATGGCCATAATTTGATGTTATGAATGTTAACATAATGATTGTTACTATCTTTAAAACCTCACAGCCTGTCTTAAAGCTTTGCTTGCTTCCACTTGGTTTAGTCACACAGCCAATACTCACAAAAAAAGCAAGTCCTATTATTTGTCCTACTTGAAGGAGTCGATAGTTACGTTTCTTTCACATACGCAGGAAGTTTTGATTTGTGTCGTTCATACGCACCATACACTCTGGGAACAACACTTTAAAAGAAAGAAATCTGAGAACTGTCATATTGAAAAATAAAAAGCAAAAACTACATGTTTTTCTTCTCAGGACTAGTTTTTGAAGTAAAATTTAACCCAGGACTAATTCTTGTTAAATCTGTATTAAAGGAACTCTGTTGTCAGACCATGCACGCTTAACCCCACCTTTTAGAATATGCATCTGTCCTGCCCGGTGGCCCACGCCTCTCTATACAAGCACTCAGCCTATATATTCATGAACCACGCTTTGTGATGACGTCATCAAATTCGTATCCTGATCTTAAAATTGTAACTCTGCTTCAGTGATTTTGGCCAACTGATGATCAGTGCATTTTCACTGGACTCAACTTACACATCGCTAAAGCATTCTTCTGTTGCACTACGTGTAAATATTTACTCTTATTAACACATTCACAATCAATCAATGCCTTAGTCTACATGAATCTGCTTTCAAACATAAAACAGTACCTCTTGTATTTAAGTGCATAACACCCACTCCCAAGTAAAACCAACCACAGTAATAGCAAATAATCTTCCAAGCAGGTTATCAGTGTTTAATGTAAAGCTGGCATTTTACATGCCCACAAAATCATCATGATTGTTTACTATGAAATGGGTGTCAAATTCAAAGAAATGTTAGGTGTGCAATGCATTGGCTGTGCACCTGGATTTTGTATTGTAATTTTGCATGTGCTGAAATGTTTGAACGTGACTAAGAGGAACGTATGGTTTCGACGTTTTTATTGCAAAAGGGTTGTTCTTTCTTTTTATCACGTATACTTAAACGGAATAAAGTCCAAATACGTCGAAACTATCGGTTTCCTTAGTCATTTTCGAAATGTTTTGGGGATTGCTTTAAAACTCAAATCACCGGTTGACTGACACTTCTGCCCGATTCAGTTTGGTTGCACACCGATTCAGTTTGGTTGGAACCAGTTTCTATTGTTCTACACCATGACAAGCTGGTTCAACTGCAGTGAATGGCCAGACAACCGGCAGTTGAGTTTGAAGCCGACAAGCCATTAGTAAGTTTAAGACAACTTGTAGATTATAATTTCACTAATGTTATTTGTTTATTCATGTTTTCTTCAGGCAAGAACCACTGTACCATCTGCTAAACCAGGAAATGTCCGAGCCCAGTCTTCTGCAGCGAAAAGACCTCAACCTACTGCCAACCAGGCTAAGGCTGCTGGTGGTCAAGTGGATCTGATTGATTTGACAGATGATGACGATTCCAACAAGAAGTCCCGTACTGCTGCCGCAAGCAGGGGTCCTCCGCCACCCTTGAACCCTGTGAGTCGGTCAGCCGCGTCACAGCAACCGAGACCAAGTCCACCTGTTGCGCATAGAACTCCCCCACGTGTGCCACCAGGGGGCGGTAATCCCCCACCCAATGTGGTCGTACACCAACGAGCAAAGCCTGGACAGCTACAACAGCAAGTTGTGAACCAGGCTGCTCAGCAACAGCAACAGCAACAGCAACAGCAGCAGCAGCAGCAGGTGCAAATTCTACAAACGGTACGGCAACAACAGACATTACAGCAGAGGCAAGTACAACAGCCTCAAAGGAGCATTGCCACCCAGCAGGTGTCCCCGAGCATGCAGGTCATGGCGCAACAGGCCAGGGTGCCTCCCATGCAAAATAACAGTAGAGCTGTAACAGTCACTAACGGTGCTCAAAGGCAGATTGTCAGTATTCCAACAAACCAACAGCTTGCGACGACGGCCGCGCTAAGAGGTGTCGCACCGCAACAGATAATACAACAGGCGGGCGGTCAGCAGATTGTACATCAAGTGCAGCAGCATCAAGTGTTACAGCAGCAAGTTGTACAACAGCAACAAGTCGTTCAACAACAACAGGTCGTGCAACAGCAACAGGTCGTCCAACAGCAACAGGTCGTCCAACAGCAGGTTGTCCAGCCAGGACAGACAGCACAGATCATCCAGACCCCCGTAGGTCAGGTGGTGATGGCGACCCCTATGTCAACGGGAATGACTACAGTACTAGCCACCCAGCCCATCCAAGGGCAGCCCGGGCAGCTCACTCAATACCAAATACAAACGCTACCAGCAGGCCAGACAACAGTACAGCAGATGTTGCTGCAACAGCAAGCCCAGCAAAGGACTGCCCAGGTTGTACAGCAACAGCAGCATCAACAGCAAGTGGCCACTAGGTTTACAGCAGCTAATTCTGCATCTTCTAGTATTCAGCAGGTAAGTTTTTCCGGGGCATAACGCAGGGGTGCTAGGTTCTTAACACAAAGGGCCATACAAGGATGTGCTGCTGAAGTGTGTCACATTTTATGAAGTTTGGTATAAAAATGGGTCACACAGTGACTTTCAACTTTTTTTAATCATCAATAATATTAGATAAATGTCAATTTGAGCCCAAAATTTCCAAGAGTTGATTTAATAAAGTTAGAAAAGTAATGCACAAAAATTATATACATATTAAAATGTCAAAAATTTGGTGTAAAATGGGCCTGCTTCCGAAACTATCCAAGCTTGAGTAACCTGGACTGGTAGCCTGTATGCTAATTTATGACCTGTATGTCAAACATTCATGTATGATCTCAAGAACAGTTTCTTTGGCTAGGTGTTCATAGTCACCATGTTGAATAATACCACTAACACACATTCATGTCAACCATTTATGTATGCTCCGTAGTTAAATATACATACGTGTTGTTTAAAAGAAGTAAGTAAATAAATCTCAAGAGTAGTGTCTTGTGCTAGGTGGTTATAATCACCATTTTGAAAATTATCGCTAAAATGAATGCAGAAGAAATGGTTTGGCATGGCAGTATTTGTGCAAGGAATAAAGAAGTTACAAAATATAGTGGCTATTTATTTTTTTTACTAATTTGAATAACTTTGCTATGTTAATCTTTACAATCTTTACAATAATAAGCGGCATTTTAATTTAGCGAGTAGAGGTTGAAATTGTGTTGCTTAATACATGCAGTACCTCAGTTAGAGCTCCATGTCAAGCCAAAAATGGCTCTTTTTTCTCTGGTATCTTGATCCCTTCGATTATGGATTCTATATTGTGGTTTGATCAATTTCAAAGATATATTTTTTTCCCAAAATTCACACCAAACTTTCTTTGTTCCAATTTGTTTATTTTTTCAATTAGGTTGTCAGACCTATTGTTTTGGTAAATTTTACAATTGTATACAATTGTTTTCAATTATTTGAATCTTCCGAGGTGTTGGATTACTGTCTTTAAATGGGAATATGGGATTACTATCTTTAAGAAAGGTTTACAAAATATTCTTAGTTGGTGGTGATAAAGCAACATTCTTAGTTGGTGGTGATAAAGCACGTAGTTGCAATGACAGAACACTTCTTCTGACAAGATAATGGGGCTCGCCATACGAGCACCGCAAATCTAGATCAATGTGGACTTGCGGGATCTAGATCAATGTAGATGTGCGTACCACTGTCTACAAGGTTGTATTTCCAAGCTGTAGCGACATGTGTGTGTGCTGAGAAATTAAAAAAAAAAATCAGCGTGTAACTGCACATAAGACCAATACCGGATGCGCAATCATAGCTTCGTACAGCAAAA
>JAUMTS010015802.1:0-11500 GCA_032273385.1 Ophiopholis aculeata | reverse complement strand
TGCCATGTTGTGCTTTCACAAAATAAATCTTCATTCAAAATTCATTTCTGATGAAGTAAGAAGTAACCCTTCATGATGTTGATAAATACAAAGAATATTTTTTGCAGGTTCATTCTTAAAAAAGGACTGCAAAATTTGATTCGATAATTTACGGTAAAAAACCACGTACTAGTTGGAGACCCCTTAAAAGCCGCTTGACTTGAATTGTAATCTCGCTTTACATAACAACAGTGCACTTTGATGGTTTAATTTTTAAAAATAAAACTGTTTCTTTACGCCTACAACATAATTACTAAGACCTCGTAATTTGCAAATGAACAGAAGAGGATTAAAAAGTCTTCTCAGTTAAATAATAAGATTAAACAACAACTGACTTTAGTTGTTTCGTTTATAAAGTAAACAGGTTAAGGACTTAAAAATATCAATCAATATTTTACGTGTGAACTGATTGATCAGTTTCATCTTCATCTTTAACTTCAGTCACACACTTTATGAAGTGCAAGAATACGTTTGTGTTTTGCAATACATCCCTCTGAAAAGACATTGATAACCATCACTAATCTACCAGATCAGACCAACATGGAATTTGAGATCAAACTTTGAATAGCTGTATGTCTGGACTTGTGTCTCCAAATGCAAATTATGGGAAAAAGACCAAAAATAAACATATTGTCCTATATTTTAAACACCTTATTTTACATGTAAAGATCAAAATGGCTGATTGTATGTTTAATATGTTTTTGTTCGTTATGGTACATTTATTTGAACACACGCTGTATTCCTTTGTAATGTACTAACATACCCTGTGAAGGACAAAGCTGAAATCGGTCTTACGCCGTTTATAGTATATTGTAAGTGAATTATTAAGAACATGTAATATTCACTCATTGAAATCAGCTGTGAGGTTTTTTAAACAAAGGTACCTTAGGTAAAGGAAACAAATACATTAAATTAACTTTAGCTAAATTTTCTTTGACAGAAATATCATAGTATGCATTTAACACTCACATCATGCAGGTATGTCAATAAGTGATAGGCCTACTGTTAACAGTAACACTAAAATAAATACAACAGTATTTTCTATAATAACTCAATTTAGAGCTATAGACTAGTAAATGAGAAACCTTCTTTAACACCCTTTATTTGTACATGATTTTGCTTGTCTTTTCCTGGTTTTTATTAGGTTATTTCATCTCCGCCTGGCACAACGTTGACATGCCACCTCATATCAGGAAGTTATTATTATACACGTCTTACGTTCTGGAATGGGAATTCTACCAATGGATCTAATATCTTATCCGAACGAAGAACACGTGACACTCGCGGAAGTTTCATTTCAACCTCCACAAATGCTATTACCATTCGAGTGACTGACGCATATTATGACTTCTTTCTAATTCTACTCACTGTTCAAAAAGGTAATTTCACGATGTTCCATAACCTAAAACACATTTTCACCAGTTACAATTCAAAGTGATACAATTTTACTGAGAAGATTTGGTTACCATGTTAAAAACATGATTAATGCGCATTTATTTAATTCTGGTCGAAATTTCATTAGTTTCTATGATTGATTGCGTTTATGTATGGATTCACAGTGCAGTAATAGCCTTATGTCCACCATTGTTCAAATTGCGCTGCCTATCATGGTAATTATCGTAACCTGTCATAAGTGGTGGTATCTCCTAGGTAAGTTGCGGTATCTCCCAGGTAATTGGTGCTATCTCCAAGGTAAGTGGCGGTATCTCACACGAAATTGGTGGTATTTTCAAGGTACTTGGTGGTATCTCCAAGGTAAGTGGTGGTATCTCCCAGGTAATTGGTGCTATCCCCAAGGTAAGTGGCGGTATCTCACACGAAATTGGTGGTATTTTCAAGGTACTTGGTGGTATCTCCAAGGTAAGTGATGGTATTTCCAAGGTAATTAGTGGTATCTCCAAGGTAATTGGTGGTTTCTCCAAGGTAAATAGTGGCATCTAAAAGGTTAAATTGTGGTATCTCCCAGGCTATTGGTAGTATCTCAAAGGTAAATATTTGGTGGTATCCCCTAGGTAAATGGTGGTACCTCCCAGGTAAGTGGTGGTATCTCCAAGGTTAATGGTGGTATTTCGGTAAGCGATGGTATCTCCAAGGTAATTGGTGGTATCTCCAAGGTTAGTGTTGGTATTCCCAAGGTAAGTGGTGGTATCTTTAAGGTAAATGGCTGTATTTCCATCCAAGGTTAATGGTTGTATCTCCCAGGTAATTGGCAGTATCTCCAAGGTAAGTGGTGGTATCTCCAAAGTAAGTGTTGGTATTCCCAAGGTAAGTGGTGGTACCTTAAGGTAAATAGTTGTATCTCCAAGGTAAATGGTTGTATCTCCCAGGTAATTGGTGGTATCTCCAAGGTAATTGGTGGTATCTCCAAGGTAAGTGGTGGTATCTCCAAGGTAAGTGGTGGTATCTCCAATGTAAGTGGTGGTATCTCCAAGTGTGACTTCGTAGATTACTTACACAACCGAAATAAGGACACCAATAGCAATAAGCCCTTTTTAAGATCCTTGTCAATTGTATTGTTTTTACAACTATTGGTCTTGTATTGTATATATGTATATTATTGTGAATACTGGATAAAATTAAATAAAATTAAATCCATTGAACAAAAGTATTTTGAATAAGACGTAGCTGATAACTAAGCCTAATCGATCTTATCGGTCTAGTTTTCATTATGTGTCATTCAAAGGTTATACAAGTTGGATGTACTTCATAGCTACTCACTGGGTCTATTCGATGTGCTGCCTGCTCATGATATACTGTAAAATTAAATAAATTAGGACGACCATCCAAATCAAATCATGTCTGAAAAAAAGATATTCATCTTCGTGTTCTACGGCTGACAACAGTGGTCGCCTCTCACCCTTCTCTTTCCTTGTGAACCCGGCCCTAAGCAGCTCTAATCAAAGTGGCCCACGTTGTGTTTGCCATTATGATCGTCACAATAGACAGTTTGGCTTTTTGTTTTGGGCCGTACAAAGCCACCTATGATCATTTACAGGCCTCCTTAGTCTTGTCGGGTTGAAGGATCTTTGATCCTAGACAGAGGCATAAATCGTCTGTCACTGGTTGTTCCAACTAGCCACACGCATATTGATATTCATTTACAGCGTAATTCAATGTGTTATTTTTATTTTAGTTAATTTGTTTTTAAATATATTCTTTATTTATAGACGGTTTCATTTTATCTGTTTTGCAGGTCATGACTACGATCTCCAGCTAATGAATTCAAATATTGAGGGCAACGCTGAAAACGGTGTATCTATTTCAGGTGAACTATATCGCCGCCTGTTGATAAATACCTCTCATATCCGGGCCAATAAACATGATGGTATTTCCATCAGTAGAAGCTACGGTCAAGTAGCCTTGATGGATGTGTCTGTTGAAGATAATCACCAATCGGGACTATCTTCGTCTTCCGATTATGGTGAAATCACGTTTGAACAATCTGAGTTTAACGGTAACGGAAATCATGGAGTGGATATTACCTCTCATACGTTGGAATACCATACTCATTACATATCCATAGTCAATTCATCTGCATCTTATAATGCCAAAAGTGGTGTGTTTTATTCCGTGGTTAATATTAATTATTTTCAAGGAACTTATGTGCACGGACCATCAATGATTACGCACAGCATATTTGCTGGAAATGAGGAGTCTGCCCTTGTTCTTTCAGGAGTAATAGAAATGGAAGTGACGGATAATCGGTTTTTTGATAACGCTGGCGTGGATACACTCTGTTTGACATTACCTCGTGGAAACTTTATAAATGGGGCTCTTTTTTTGAATGAGAACCTATTCCTTGACAATTTTGGACAAGACATCATACGAGTATTGCCTGAGTCAGTAAATTCATTGTCGCGTGTGCCTATTGAAATAGCTAACAATGTTTTTAAAAACAACACCTGTTTTAGCGTGATATCGATTGATTTTGGAGATGATGCAATTGACGATACTGATGTTGTCTTGATAAGCAGAAACAATTTTACCAAGAACGTTCCGAGACCATTTTTGCCACACCTAGCTCAAATTATACCAATTTCAACAATATCCAGCCAATCCGTATTATCAGTAATAAGCAATATCTTTGACGATGCCTTGTTTCCATTTCATCTGGCAATGTTTGGTGAACATTATGGGATAAATATCAACGCGACGAGGAATTTCTGGTCAACCAATGACGAAATACAAATACAAGAACTAATTTATGATTATACGGACAACTTCAGACTTTGTTTAGTAGACTATTTTCCATATCTCAATTCAGCCAATCAAGAAGATGTCGTTTCACAAGATGCAACAAGGACTGTCTTCGAGTTTCAGAGAGGCAACATAATCGGAGGTGTGGTTTCCGGAGAAGAAGTTTTGCTTAACACAGGGAGCGACTACTTTGCTGATCGAGATATCATTGTACCTACAGGGGCGAAACTAACCATAGAACCCGGAGTGAATATCTATTTTCAACCACTTGCATCTGCATTTATCAGAGGTGAATTGATAGCAATTGGAGATCCAGCCAATATTATAACTCTAGCTTCTCTTCGTACAACAACAGATAACACACTTCGACTGACTGGTGGTAATGTGCCATGGGAAGGATATCTTGAAATCCTTATCAACGAGACGTGGTTCCGCGTGTGTGACAGGTCACAGAGTGCACTTAATGCAAGAATTGCATGTCGTCAACTTGGGTATTATGATTACGAATCATATTTTTCTAATTATTATGATAACATCAACGATATTCCAATATTGAATCATGGTTTTAACTGCGTAGGTACGTAAACTAGTTTACAGCAATGCCCCAGTTATGATGAGCAGTATTGTGGAATCTATTATAGGATGGCCCTAAGTTGTTATGGTTCACATTGGGGTGGGTTGCTGTTTCCTCTAGACAGTGGAGTTAGTATACTAAAACACGTTGACATTATAGAAGCCGGCAATCACATTCGAAGATTCTCTGACAACGGGCAGTCTGTTAGCAATGCAGCAGTTGAAATCCACATGTACCGCCATTTTTTTGACAATGTTCGCATTCAATCTCCTGCTATAGCTGGTCTTGAAGTCTTCTATATCGACCCGTTTTCAGGAAACTCTTTGCAAACAATCAAAGCATCTGTTCAAGATTGTCCTAATGATTTTTTCGGCAACGACAATTATGATTCTTTCGGAATCAGACTTCATTCCCTTGAGGGAAACACTTCACTAGATATTATGAATATATCAAATTGTTACACTGGCTTCCGATTAGAAGATGTCCCTTTCCGCTACAACCGCGATTACATAATGAGATACGCAAGCAGTGATATGCTCGTAGACGAATGCAATGTTAACATTACGCTAGATGAGGATGAACGTATCTTTTTGACCAATCCTCTTTCTAATTTACGTGAAACTTGTGCAAGTTATATCACATCCATAACAGGTGGTCGAATTGGAGTGTTTGTCATATATACTTATGGCAGTACAATAACTGTTCAAGAATCGGGAAATACGACACTCTTTGTTGACAGATACACTGAAAACTATGATTTTGACAACAGCATAGTGTCAACAGACTCGTCACTTTCTATTCACACTAACGATAACGGCTATGGTGAATATCTTGTCTTGGTACGATCTTTGCCTGGTAAGCAAAATGTTATTTTTAATTGTAATATTGCATTGAAAGATACATGTATATCATAGCGACAATATGCGTTTTAAGGGTGTCATGATAGAATTACGTGTTCTTTCGTTATAAACGATTTGTTTATATAGTATGGTGTGAGTTAGAAAATCCAAGTTTCCTGAAACCTAAATTTGAAACTTTCAGCTAAATCGTCAAATTTGTTAAGATATGCGGTGCAGTCTTCAGTTGATACATAATTTTCAGAGCAATCTTGTTTATGGCCATTGCATGACTACCATAACTAGTCATTTCCATTAATATCTTATTCCAAACAAGATTCATCATTGGTTATGAGAGAAATGTATGTGCAACCGTGATCCGCTCTCTCTCTCTCTCTCTCTAAAACTTACTAAACCAACTTCGCTCATGATATCATCACTATCGTTATAGTCACCAGTGTAGAGAATTTTCTTTTGTTTTTATGGATTCTACGTTTGAAATATTCTCTCTGAAGTTAATTTGACTGTAGACTTCAGTCACATTCATACAGTTATCCTTAACATTCTAGTTGCCTGCAATTCGCCTCTAAACAAAAAGATAATAGTAAAAAAAACCCCAATAAAACATTTTATTTTATTTTTTGCAGAGGTTCATGCAAAGAAGTAGTGCTCAGATCAAGCGAAAATGGCCAAGAGACCTCAGGCCCTTCCCGCCCTTTAAATCCCCGCCAAAGTTTCACCAAATTACGTAACAGGCCCTCGGCCGCTATAAATTTCCTACACTAGCTGTCTTATACTGGTTATTATGTCTTTGTTGATATTTCAGAAACTACCCCATCACAAACAGGCGAACACGACTCACAGTTTTCTATCATCAACTCCTGCATTTCTGATGCTAATATAGGGATCCAATTGAACTCTGGAGAATACACGTCAAGGGAAGTTTTAATTTTCAACACGACTATATTTCAGGCATTCCAGGCTATTGATATTCGTGTTGACTGTTTGAATGTACGTCTGGAATATTTGGATATAAAGAACGTTAATAGAGGTATTAATATTGATGCATACCAGTACAATCGGCTTTGCTCATCAGCATTGTTTGTGGCAGAAAATACACGGATAAGTGGTAGTGGCGTCACTTATGGATACGAAGCAGTCAACATCGACATCTACCATTATTATTCAGTGGATGAATTTCAATCGAACATTACCCTTAGCAACTGCAATTTCGAACTCTTTAATGAGGCTTTATGCATTTACATAAACGGTGATGACCAGCATCCCGAGTTAATTTCGTTGTATTATAACACGTTTTCACAGAATCGAAAAGCTATTCGCGCGATTGTAAGAAATCGTGCATCAATCGAAATGATCGATAACAAATTCATAGACCACGAGGATGATAATGTTATCGATATTGAATCTGGTCAAGGCGGTACATCAGTGAAGGTTTGTGATAACCATTTCGAGACCAATACCGGAACAGTGTTAAAAATGTCAAACTCAATACGGTACGGTGATAACCAGCTTCCCGATTTTTTTTCGTTGTATAATAACACGTTTTTACAGAACCATAAAGCTATTCGCGCGAGCTTACAAATTCTTGCATCGATCGAAATAATAGATAATAAATTCATAGACCATGAGGATGATAATGTTATCGATATTGAATCTTTAAGTCACGGCGGTACATCAGTGAAGGTTTGTGACAACCATTTCGAGACTAATAAGGGAATAGTGTTAAGAATGCCAAACACAATACGACATATTAGTATACTACGCAACATGTTTGTAAACAATATTGGCATGTACGTCGTGTATATATACGAACTAACACCATTAAACGCAGCAATATCAAGATTATTTACGCACGTGTTTGAAGAGAATGTGTTTGTTGACAATAAACCGGCCACAAATGTATCCATCAACGGATATCGACAATGCGTACTCGTTACACGAATACAAAATGCAACGATACGTTACAACCTCTTCAATAACGACGAATTTCGATATGAGCTCTGCCTCGCTTCCTATTCATACTTCAACATCACTGATCAAGTGGATGCAAACTTGAATTGCTGGAATACCACCGATGTAAATGAGATTGATGACAGGATATTCGACCAAAATGATTGGAACGATAGACCAGCGGTATCTTACTACCCATTTGAGCAATGTGATGGCTCGTCGTCAATGATCCAGACAAGTACAGCCAATATGAAAGGAATTCTTGGTGGTCGTATCAGCGAAGATCTTAAGATAACAGCAGATAAAAGCCCATACTTCATCACGTCTGATGTGACCATCCTTCCAAATGCAACTGTCACAATTGAAGCTGGAACTGAACTCCGATTTAAGCAAAACATTGGTATTCTTGTTCTCGGTCGCTTAAAAGCCATCGGAAATGAGAATGATCCTATAACATTTTCAGCCACGCGCGATTGCGGTTACCAAAATCATGATATCAGGTTAATTGGTGACTCTAAGCGGTATGGAAGTCTTGAAATCTACCAAAATGGTGTCTGGGGGTCTGTCAGTAACACTTACAATAATTTTGACCATGGTGCTGCAATGGTAGCATGTGCTCAACTAGGTCTAGGCCCGTTGATAGACTTCTCGGATATTTCACCGGACTCAACGATGCCGTCAAGTCGTGTTTGGGATTTGTCTATAGATTGTCATGGTACAGAACAAAGGTTGGCAGATTGTTACTCTTGGCTATCTCCATGTTACCACTGTGAGAAAATCGTGTTTTTAGAATGTAGCCTCGGCAATGCTACTACAGTACAATTTGGTAATTGGGGTGGTATTAGGATCATCGGGGACATACACTCAAGTCAAGATGAATCTGTTCTGCGGTACGTAAATATCACTTGTGCAGGACATTTACACCATGATGATGCTCCTGGTTTACTTCTAAGCAACGTTTGTCCAGTAATCGATCACCTTGTTGTACACAAATCAATATCCAATGGGATATTTGTTGATAATCCTAAAGATGGCCTTGTGTTACAGAATATTACAGTGTCTGGATGTACTTCTGGTATTGTCTTAAATGACATTGATCACGTGTCTCTAAAACTTGAACGAGTGTCAACTACGAACAATGACCGATATGGCATAGAGGTAATACCAAGTGAGAAATCATCTCTGGATTCTAACAACTTGTTCGGAGTTCAACCCGTTTGTACAGGCGGAGGTAATGAAGAGATAACTGTGGATACGTATGCTGAGCTTCTCTTTCAAAGTCGCAACAAAATATGTGATATTGTGCTTATTCCGCAAAGAAACGAGACTCTTGTTGTTGAAGTGCTTCAACTCAGAAGGGAAAATGTCCACTACTTCTTTTTCCAGGATCAATGCTTTGCAGATATACTTGTTTACAGCAACGATACCGCCGAACAAATCGGACAGCTGAATTGCTATTACGATAACTACATTCGCAGTATTTCCCCTGAGCAGGGGGGTGCCATTCGGATATCTACAAGTCCCATCACCAACTATTACTATGGCAATATCTTATACCATTTATATGGTTTATATAATCGTGAACAATTCTATGAAGTAGATGGCTTTGATGAGGACATTGGAAAGGCATTCCTCATACGTGTTAAGTCAGTTGCAGTAAATGGTAAGTTGTTCATAAGTTATAATATCTGAGCTTGCTACAGTATGCCTTAAACACATATAATTTTACGTGAATACATGAAAGCCTTTTTCGTACCTGCATTTTTGTCATATGAAACCAGAATAGGGTACTTTAAACTGAAACCATTTACGGTATTGGTTAAGATGTTTTCATGATATTAACGATGAATTCAAATCTGTACTGCATATATGACCTTATTCGATTCTACCATTGCTGATTTTGGGGTCCAGAGACAAAACGTTGGTTGCCGTTGGCTGTTAATTTTATTTTCGCAATACCTTCGCTCGAAATTCCATCATTTATTGTTTCCTTTTTCTAATAAACCTATATTCAATATTTTGTTTGGTATAGATAGGGTTCCGTTTTGAAATAAAAATATGCTTTTTTTTTATAGAAATCGTTGAGTTTCAATGTAGATCGAGCTATTTTTCACCAATTTCGGCGGGGTTGCCGGTCTAAAATCATCAGCAAAATTCGCTGGTATGCGGTACTAAACACCTTCGCATTGTAAATGAAACTAGAGGAAATTCCCTTTCATCTGATATAAAACTCAAGCTGATTGATTGAGAGGAAGAGGGTGCCGTTTTTGTATCCAATCATTGGTACTTTCTCATTTCTGGCCAGGATATCCCGGAAATCCATTTCAAAATAGATTACCTGGTAGCGTTTTCAATAGCAATCAATAGTGTGTGTGCTCAGATAACTGGGCAGCCAGGACATCTTTTTTGCTTGTTTATGGCTAATAGTTATCAATTTGTTGGTAGTAATTATAATTCCTTATCTAAAAATCCTGCTTTCTGATGTTAGCCAGCCAAGAAAGAAAAAAATAACAAGAATTGTTGAATGCCCCTTTAATGCTCAAACCACTCTGCCATGGCTGGTGCCCCTTCCAGGGTTCCACTCAATGGTTATATTTTGTCAGATTGCTAATATAATGAAAGAAATGCGATAACTTGTATCCTGATTCCCATAAATTTAATTTCACCCTTACAGATCCCACTTCCTGATGTTAGCCAGTCAAGGAGGCACACCACTCACATTTGACAGACTCCTGTTCATGTTTCTAGGTGATGAGAAACAAAGACCCGAGAAAGACCAGACTTTGGAAAATCTATTTAAATCTGTAAGTATAAGTTGCAACTTGATCTAAATGTTGTCCCATTTTTTTAATACTTTTTTTTGTCCATATACCAAGTGCCCAAATTTAACCCCTTTCAAAATGTGTGTTTTCTGCAAAACTGCCAAAATGGCCTCCGCTTTTTCGCAAATTAGGAATATTGTAAAAAAAAACATTCACATACCAAGTTCAGCATTTCAAAATGACCCATTGATATGCCAAAATGGGGCTTTTGCACATATGTTTGCGGCACATCTCCTTACCTACTTCAACACTGAGTAACCCCCGGGATAACAATAGTTATTTGTTATGCCTGATTGACTGACTTTGAAAACCAAAAAAAAAAGTTTTTGCTGTCCAAAGGCTCACTGACTGTAATTTAGAAAATCTAGCAAACAGCTCTTCTTTTATCCTTTCGCAAAATTAACTTGAACCCCAAGAATCGTAGCAGCTAAAAAGCCCAAAAGTTTATTAATCAGTATTGTAAGTGTAGAAAGTAGATTTTTATTTCCTTCAACAGAGCTAACTAAGCTAACTCAAAAAATGTCTCTATAATACAAGCAACTTGTTTACCTTGGCTTTATTATGCAACCAGGGATGTAGTCTGACTCTGGTGTAAACATGGCGCTAAGCCAATGAATTTAAGAGATTTTTCATATCTGTTTTTAATGTGATAAGGATTTTATTAATACAATCAAAAAGTACAGGTAATTTAAAGAAACTCTATTTGGTGAGAACTTCAACTTAGTCAACTTAGTAAAACATGGAGTGTTAATAAATAAATAGTATATATACGTTTGTACAATGTACTATATATGTATCCGATCAGTCATATAATTAAGCCAAGTCTTTCAAGATAATTTGTTCTATACTTTTATATTTTTGCAGATTTTTACTACTTTTGACCAGAATAAAGATGGCAAGATTGTGCCAGAGGAAGTGGAGACATTGCCTCAACAGGTATGTAGGTTCATTATTGTAGGATTCTTCACTTATGAATGAGATGTAATTTCATTTCATTTCATTTCATTTTATTTAGGAAAACATCCAAGGATAAAAATACACAGAAAAGAATACATAAAAGT
>JAUMTS010015691.1:0-11501 GCA_032273385.1 Ophiopholis aculeata | reverse complement strand
TGTGTTTCAGGGGTCAAGGTCAACCACTTGGAAGTAAAAAATAAATATGTCAAAATCGGCATAACCTCCTTTAAGCATGATACATAAGTACATTTTTCGGTTAGTACATCAATTCTGTGGTGTTTTATTTGGTTAATTTGATAAAAATGTTTAATATATTTGCAATGTTATCTCTAACATTTTTAACATTTCCACAATGGTTTAGTATTATTATAAGTTGCAATTGACACATTTATTCATTAATGAGTACAGATTTACAGGGTCTTTTTGTTACCAAAATTGTTGATGGAGTGGTAACCATGGTAACGTTTTGGGAACAGAATCCCGAGGGTGGATGGTAGGACATCTGTCAGGCATTCCTGCAAGTAGGGCGATGGGTCTTGTTTTGAATGAATAACTTGTGCTAGTATTCGCTATTATTTGCCAGCACTTTCCGATTGCACCGAATCAGGAGCTTCTCTATATAACACGTTCATTTGAATTCAACTGTATTCATACCTCGCCGTCATATAGTGACACTAGTCTTATTCCTAATAAATAAGCAGATAACCATATTATTTCTGAGCTAGGAATATATGCGTATTATGTTTTTCGGGCTATTTATTCGAACATGACATACGGATATTGTGTCGATGTCTGCTTAATGTTTAAAAAAAAAAATCAAAATCACCACATTTGGATAACATTTGCACAATGTTTGACCAACATTATACATATAATTTAATCAGAAATGATTATTTGAACATTGCAAAATGTGACATACGGATATCGTGACAATGTCTGCTTACAATGTTTAAAACATATTCAGCATCACATTTTAATAACATTGGCACAAAATCTGACAAACATGATAAAGACAATATCATCAGACATTATTATTCGAACATTTGCACAATGTGACAAGGATATCGTGTCAATATTTGCTTACAATGTTAAAAAAACAAATTTCAATATTAAATTTTCATAACATTCCCCCATTGTTTTGAAAACATTACGAAAACAACATCCTCGGAAATTATTTAAGTAACATGATCTCTGAAACATTAACAGTAGCTTACAGTAGATAACAATTCATGTTTAAAAATATTTGTAAAACAATTTCTTATGATATTACTAAGAAATGTTTGATGAAAAGTTCTCAGTTATTCGGCAAAGTCTTTAGAAAATCATTGTATGCAAACATTTTAGCAACATTTTAGAAACATTTTAACATGCTTTAAAAATGTGTAACAAACATAAGCAAACAAATGTTGTCTAAACTATTAACATAACCTTTGAAAAAATGTTATGAAAATGTTATGTTTTTGCTGGGATATGAATGTACGTTATGATATTTAAGTAAAGTCGGGATCGTTTTGATGGTTGGTATGTCGATTAAACAGATTTAATCGCCCACTTAGAGTCGTTACCACGGTAACACACTATAGTCTGAAAAAATCATTAAGGAAAAACACATTAATTACTGATCACATTTCTGGGGACGTAAGAAGCAACTTTTTCTGATGTTTATAACTATCAAGCACATTGTATGAGAAGTAGTGGTTCATTCTAAAGTAAAGAATGCAAAATCAAGTCAACAATTAAGGGGGAAGGTAAAGAATGCACGCGAAGGGCGCAATTGTTTTGCCATTTTACGCTAAAATTGCCAAATTGGATCTAATTTTAACTAATTTGGTAAGGAAATTCACGAGGAGCGCGCAAAATATTTGCATTTTATGCTACATTTGTTAAATGTTGTCTAATTATACCTCATTTGGTATTACAATGTGCGCGCAGCGCGCAACAATTTGGACATTTTATGCTAAAATTGTCAAATTTTGTCGACTTTTAACCTTTTAGAAATTATATTTTGCGGGCAAACTTTTTATTATTATTACTTTTTGTTTGGGGGGGGGCAGGAAAATATTAGTGGGAATATCCCCCGTGACGCCGCCACTTCCCTAATGGGTAAACATGGGACCACTTTGGAGTGAAACCGTTTTTTAAACATAATGTGTTTTAGGGGTCAAGGTCAACCAGCTAGAAGTAAACAAAAACATGTAAAAATAGGAATTTTCATCTTTAAATAAAATCTACTATAACAGCACCCGAAATCGGGAAAAAATGTGAGTATCCGTTTTAATTCATTATGTCATACTTATGTTCGTAATGTTTATAAAGCGTTTGTGTAGACGTGTTTGTAATTAAAAATGTCTTCTCATTAATATTATTTTTTCAAATAACTAGTTCTCCATTTGAGAAAGTGAATACTCAACAACTACTTTTCCCGTTAATTGAATCCCAAACAGGGCTATAGTAACCATGCTCTGTAAAGTGTGCTGACGCCGTGTGAATTTTCAGAGTCAGTTAGGCAAAGTGCACTTCAAATCACCTGCAATGTATTCATTTTATTTACTTAACAGTCCTGGCAAATTCCCCGCATGCAACACCCACACCAGAATGACAACCCGCTGCCTGATCTGGCGATGGTAGTAGCGTATGTCTGCAGAATTCAACAACCTTAGAAGATTTTTACTCGATTGGCACTTTATGTTTAGGTGCATTGGCTGATTTAAAAATCAGATTTCCTAAAACGTCGTACATGTGTATATGTTTTAGCCATTGGTCGGAATATTTTGGAACTGAATCAATTATTTCAATGTTATATTCGGTTGCCAAGATATGGTAGGTTGAACGGGCATAAAACCAACAACTTTGGCAAGAACTTTCTTTATTTTTCGTTAATTTTACATATCCAGTTGCCAAATAATTGTCTAATTATGGATGCCTAAAATATGCAAATTGAAGTTTGTGGATAAATGAGATGAGCTTGAAGACAACTTAAGATTCTGTCTCAACTGATTATTGTGATAGAACCACGCATTGTCTGGTCTTCAAGGGGAAATAACAAACACAATAATCATGCACGACTCGGAACGATTTTCAGAAAATCAAAATCGAATTTGCTTGAATCATAGCATGCACATGGGAAAGTCTAGACAGGTCAAGGTCAATACGCCTGTAAGTGAACATTGTTGAAGGCACAAATAATTGTGTAAATCCAAAATATATTTCACAAACGTTCTGTGTTCAGTAGTTCCTAATAATAGGCTATAGTGACACGATGTTACATTTATGTTGTGTATAACGCTGTACAAATACATGAACTCAAACGAATATGGAAAAACATTATCAATTTGTGGACTTTGAAAATAAATAAAACGTGGCCATGAATCTACCTTGCCCAAAAATTTGATATAAACCAAAACACTACATGATTAAGCATACAGTGGAAATAATAATAACCAGCACAATATGATACCTACTTTTGCATATTTGCCAGACCTAATACAACGAGGTATGGCGCATTTTCGATTAAAAAGCTGATCAATTATGCCTTTAATATCCCAGGCCTATGCAATTTATAAATTCGGATTGAGGTAGAAGTAAGCAATCAGGTGATTGCGAACAATAGTCACGTTTTGATAAATAATAAATCTGTTTTCTACCAACAATTTTATCAGGCCGGTATTGTAAAATTATTGATCTTTTGGACAAGAATTGTATTCGTCCCTTTCATACATTGGGCATAACACAGTGTTCACTTATTTGGACTTAAAGTCCAATGATAGATGTATACACACAGATTAGCGCGGAGAGCGCAGCAGTTTGGTCAATTTTTTTACAGAAATAGTAATACTACAGTAAAAATTTTGGTATTTATCCCGTTATTGATCACCTATTTGGCCTACACTTTTAACCCCCCCCCCCCTTTTTAGGCCCCTCTACCCCCCCACCCAGGTAGTTCTGAACAGTTCCTTACATTCTTTTTCGTTTTTAACGTACACACCCTTCCTCCGCCTCGCCGAGTAAAGCGAATGAAGGAGGTTGTGGTGGTGGTGGTGCGCCCAGCCTGGCTATGGGCAGGGTTAGAATCGGGAATTCACATAACATTTGTATTGTTGCTCTCAGGTTCTCTTGAAATCAAGTTATAAAGCTCGAAGTTTTTTTACACCCAAATTGTTTCGTTTCCTCTGCCTAATACCACAGTTCGTAGTTCAAGAAAGAGGACCAATATCTGGAGCATGATTTTGAGAGTGAAAAAAGATTAATTGACCCCGAAACTATGATAAGATATGATAATTATTTAAAAGTCTGCAGTCTCCCTCAGTGACGTGACGACAAGCCCAAGATAAACCTTAAGCCCGTAAACTCTGCAGTGTCAAATTAATTCAAATTGTTCTTCCTGGTATTTGAGAGAAGAGGGGCGCCCTTGTTAGGCCTATAGTAACGATAATAGAATCGAAATAATCTAAGTATTACATTAAAGGTTAAATTCCCAATTCCAGGGGATCCTAGTTGTCAAAATCGTTAATTATATGATTACGCAAACTGACGTGTAAACGTTTAAGCGTACGCAAATTGACAAAGTGGAGCGCGCGCGCGTGCTGTTTCCAAACTGTCAAAGCAATAAACTTAAAATGGCACTAGATTACATATTTGGGAGGTTTTCCGACAGCACGATCAAGCATATTGCTCTACCGATAGATGGAGTTATCAGAGACAACTGCTACGATTATTGGCTTATTCTTCAATAGAATAGATAGGTTCCTACTTAATATAAAAACGCACCCGCAATGCGGGAGGAACATTTACAATCGCACACAATTTCTACATTGAAGTATGCGTACAAAGTTTCTATTCCCGATCATATATCTCCCTGGTCATACCTAAATGGTAAAATAATTTGCTTGATGCAGTCTAAGCGGCTTGGTGATTTTCGAGTCGTCGTTTTTATGTGAAGAGAAAAAAAGCTTCAAGGTTAGAAGGTAATATACACAATGATTTTGTGAGTTTGCTGTAATATCGCACATCTTTAATTTGATCAGTTGATGTTTTGAAACCATAAGCTTTTCCAGACACTAACGTTCTGACAAGTATGTGCATTTTGATCTGGTCAATAAGTGTACACGCTGGGCCCTAGCACTAGGCGTAAAGCTGTAGGACAGAAGTTGTAGTATAGAACACTGTACAGCTTTCGTATCTAAGCGTACTAGTAAGCTTTCGTGTGTTAGTGAACTTAGTGTCAAGTAAAAGCTTACTAGTTAGCTTATCTGTGTTAGCTTTCTAATCTGTGTAAGCTTACTAATGTGTGTAAGCTTACTAAAGTGTATCCCGAGATGAGATTGGTAGTGAATGCGTTTGAGTTTGTCCATGCGCGCCGCGTTGTTTATTGCACATTGTTTACTCTCGCGTGCATTTTGTTACGCGACTAGTTACAGCGCAAGCATAACGCGGGCGTGCATCAAGTGACGCTGTTGTTACCGGAAGGACATCACTACCATTCTGGTCTCAGATACACTTTTTTATAGTCTAAGCTTTCGTTAGTAAGCGTTCTAGTTTTTATGCGTATACTAATAAGACTAAGTGTGTAATCTTAATATATAACTTAGTCTTGACAGTAGAGTTCACGCGTAACTAGATGAACGCAACATGAAATTGCTGGCGTCGTACCAAGACGGGGTGTTATCAACTGTACGCGTACAAGTTGCAAAGCCCAAAGCATGCTTAATGGATGCGTGATAGGCAGGCTAGCCATAATTAAGTTAAGTTAGCTTCTATGTGTAATCGTTCGTGTGTCAGCTTTCAAGTAAGCTTTTGTGTGTATTTGTGAGTGATTTTGTGTTTAAACATTGTTGTGCTGTGGCTAGGGCTAGGCTAGGACTAGCATAGTCTGCTATTCGATTGCCTGCTGAATATAGTAGCCCAAACTTAAATTTTATTAGCACTGCCACGGGTTCATGCCAGCTCCATATTAACATTCTAACCTGCTAGACCGTAAACTGTACAGTCAAATGGCAACATGGATACTGATTTAAACAAAATTTTCCTTCAAGTATGTGAGGGGGTCCTTGTATTACCGATAATAAAAACGAAATATCTAATAATTACATTAAATTCGATTTACCATTTCCAGTGGATTTTCTCTTCCAAACTATTTTAAATAATAACGCTTATGGCCAGGTGTTTTGAGCTTGTGGATTTTCGCGTGATATAAAAAGTTTGCCTTTTTCAACTTCCGAAAAACAGCAATTTTAGTTTGACATTAATTGTTAGTGTATAACTGTGTATGTTACCATACGAAAAGTATGCAGTTTTAGAAAGGAAAGTTTACAAGGAATTCAACAAATTCATTGTTTTTTAGTGGGGTTTATGATTTTTCATCAAAAATTGTCTAAACTTTATGTGAACTTTTTGTTTTCGTCAAAAAGCATGAAATTGAAAATTTCCTGCATAACAGAGATTTGATATACTTGTACAAATAAATATCTACTTAAACAAATTACATTAACTGGAAGCCATCACAAGTTCACAACTTGTTTAAAAAAACGCTGCGCAAATGTTATGACTCCATCCAGGCTATCAGTGCACCGGTTCAAAACGCATTGCTTTGTGCGATTTATGTAAAAACCAAGTGTAGACCATTTATAGTGCGTCTATATTGACTCAAAGTAAGCGTTAAAACCGAGAAAGTCAGCCCACGGAAATCTACCGAACAGAGCGCGCGGCGTAATCCATCCTACAAAACAGTAGACTTAATCTTGCGTAATAAACACATTTGGATGGTCTCTCATCTTGCTTGTGCAAGATCAAGCTTCTTGCTCTACCGCAGCGTATAGAATCTCGAGAGGCGTTTGTGCAAAGATTCCATTCCCGCATTTCTTCAGGGTCACGTTATTACTAAGCAGCTTGTGATGTTCTGAGTGGTCGTTTTAAAGCGAATAGAAAACGGTAACATTTTCAGGTAATGTAGACGATACAGTGACTTGGTATTACTAATGTGATATCGTACATCTTGAAATTGATCAGTGGACGCGTGAAACCATTTAAGCTTTCACCTTACATTTTTAATGTGCATTGCACCGTCCTTAGCACTAGATCAAACTGCAATCCACATATTACATAACAATTTATGTGCCTTGCAGTTTGATTCAGTGTATAGTAAACTAGGCCATAGCCATAGGCGTACAGCTGTGCGTGAATATATTTTCTTCCAAAACATGTAACTTATCAAGCAGTAAAATTAGCGAGACATGTTTACATGAGTACAGAAGTAGTACGGCCAGAGTAGTTTACTAGTAATTCAACCCTGCAGGACTAGGGAGCTTTAACAAATGTAAGTTTTCCAGTAATAATCCTGGGTAGTAAGCTTTCCAATATTAGTAAGCTTTCATGTGTAAGCTTACTAATTATCTTTCGAGTGTAAACTTTACTAGTACGCTTTTGTGTATAAGCTTACTAGTAAGCTTCCGGGTTTCAGTTGTAGACTAGTAATAGAGGCCGCCAGCCTTTTTCCCGCAGCCGTCTTGAGGAAACTATCGATCTGTGTGTACAATACGCATCCGTTTACGCGCAAGTCGCAGCACGCCACGCATTTCTTTAGTCACGCGTCAACATGGCAATCTTAGCAACAACGCACTCTGCCACCATCTTGAGGCTACCGTGACGTAAGCTCTCGTGTGTAAGCTTACTAACTAAAACTTTCGTACTGTGGCTAAGCCGCCAGTCAACTGTGCTTTTCCATAGCATGCTGAATATACAATAGTCAACAAAGCTTGATTTTTATTAGCACTGCTACTTTATTAAGTTCATGTATACACGTCAATAATAAATAAATAGAAATGTTGGAGTAAAAATCTACGCTTTATATTACCCTTATTAGCTATCAATTATTTAATTAATTATTAACATGTTTTATGGCTGATAAAATGTTAAAGTTGGTCTTCTATTTGATACATCTGCTTGCCAAGTTAATATTTCAGTTATCTGGGGCCCATGCGAGTTGTACTTTTCTAAAGACAGTATTTCAAAAAATGAACTGAAAATGATCTCAACTGAAAGAAGAGACCTGTAGCTTTAATAAGAAACAAATCTTTTACTAAGCAGGTTAAGTAGTTACGAAATAATTTACAGTTGATTCGAGAAAAGCGTGGAAATGTGTAACAAATCCACCATATTTGATACCCAGTTTATTACATGCGACCACATGTAGCAAAGGATCATTCTGTTTTGACTGTTTATTTTGCGTTGTACAAGCCAGAGGACTGTTTTGCAGAGAATTAATTTGTTAAAATAGTCACACTTTAAAATAATATCAGCAGTTGTTATTCAAGTTTAAAGGGGCACTGGACAAGTTTAAACATTTAAAACATATTGTGTTTTGGGCTGAATTTCGTTACTCATACATAATTCACATTTCTCATTTTTATGAAAAGAATATTACAGAAACCCTTCTTAAAATAGAATATGTAATTTCCAAATACATGTTATGCATAATGAGGCTATTTTTAAATTTCCTTGAATTTCGTACTAGTATTTTAAAACTTGTGACTTCGAAGATGCAGTGATCTGATTGGTTAAAAGTGAATCACGTGACATGTGTTTTTTGCCATTTCAATTTTAACATCGAAAAAATAGTACTATTGACGCATTTCGCAAAAAAAAAAGTACTAATGACGCGTCAAAACATTTTTTTGTGCTATTTTTGGGCGTCAATAGTACTTTTTCACTTTTTTGAATAATAGATTGGGCGTCAATAGTATTTTTTTTCGCCGTGAAACTTGAAATACGGCGATCAAAACTAATCAAGACAAGGCAGCGCGGCGTACTAAACGAAGATGAGTTTGGAACAAAAATTGAGGTATATAAAACAAATATTGACTGCTCTTATTCGCGGAATGGTGCAAAACTATTGTCACCCTCAGTAAAATCCAATCTTGGCCTACTATTCACCTAGGCCTTGCGGGCCTCAGTGAATAGTAGGCCAAGATTGGATTTCACCTCGCGCCTCGGGGACAATATTTTTCCACTATTCCACTATCTTAGCAGTCTAGTTGAAGCTCACGGAAAACCTCAACAACTTTACTCTTTTCCGTGCTACGCTCTAATTGTGCGACATTTATGACACGAACTGATCTTTTAAATATACGTAACCATACATGATTTTTAAATGCGTTTAATATGCTAGCCTTTTGTCAGCTTAATCCCGGCAAAACATATATACGTTACTTTATTAATATAAAATACATGATAAGAACGTTTCTTTATTCTGATCCAATTTGTTTACTCACTGTGGACGTTTCAGCAACACTTGTTGCTTTTCTCAACACTTAAATGGAAGTGCTGGCTTAAATAACGAGAGTTTACCCTGGGCTACACGTTTTAAATTCCCATCTTCTCTGGTTTATGTTATTTCTGAGCTTACCCATTTCTGACTTAAAGTTGATGCCCATCTTCTCTGGCTTATATTTTTCTGAGGATGCAGGTGACTATCGATCACGTTTTAATTTTTCTGGTCATAAAAATGATAAACGCTTGCTAATGACCGGTAGTTTTACCAATCAGAAGGGTAGACATCTTGTACCATATATAAATAACAATTGAAAACTAATTGAAAACAAGTTCGCTGCGTCTGACTATTTATGTCACCGCGTGAGACATATGCAAGGCGTGCGCGGTTGGTATAAATGACTGCGTATATTTGGTAAACGCGCGCGTTGCAATCGCCGCGGAAAATACCCACAGTCAGCGCGCAATTCAAAATTCGAATTATTGCATAACCTTCTCGACTAGTGTATTGAATGCGTTATTTTTGCTAGGTAAGCAGATATACATTTCCATTAATTCGTTTAAAAACTAGTTTGTCAAACTGCAAGTTAATTAGCGAAACATTAAGTATTAACTTGGTCACGGTATCGTACCATAACAACTCTCGCTATTTGAGATGTGTTAATGCAACTGTATTTATTGTTGTATCTTTCGTTTTGATGGTAAGCTAATTATGTGTTTTCTGATAACTGCTTTACCGCAATAGGAAAGTTTCAAAAACGGTTTTATCAGAATTTCGTGTCTAATTCTTTCTAGAAAATGAACCAGGCCTTTCATAATCTTGTGTAATAATAATATGAGTTTCAACTTTTGTGTATTTATTTGAGATAAACAATTTGTTTCAGTCGGCAGCGGTTCATCGATCCGCTCCATTAGTCTGTGTCAGTGTCACAGACTGAGAAACTTAATCACCCATCTCAAGTGAGCTTCGCAGGCTAGTAAATTAACGCCAGTGGAAGGCAAAAATCCTAGAGGCTCCATCAAAAAGACTTGTGGGGCCTTCGGCGCTGGATGATCGCGCTTCGTGCTCGCATTTAGTGACCAACCTCAAAAGTGACTCGTTGACAAAGAGTACAGTTCGGTATTTATACATTTCATCTAAAGGGACCTTGCAATAACAAATCATTTTCCCATTTTTCGAAAAATAATAGTCACCATTTGTACATATATAATTTACAGTCTTTTCTTTGTTGGGCAAGAGACTCAAACTATAGTTCAGAAAAAGAAAATAAAAATCTTGAACTCTAACGGTTATCTCCCGGGGGTCAAGGGAGGTGGTAGCATCGATAATAGACAATCTTAATTATGCCTATAACTTAAAAACTATCTGAGAACAATGTAAAAAAGTATAGATTTTCAGAAAGGAAATTTGTCAAGCAATCTATTATATGTTATTCAAATTTTACCTAACGACGTCATTTTAAAGAAAATCACCAAAAAAAGTGTGTTTTTGCCTAATTTCTTTGAACACGTAAAAAATGTTTGTGTTCACCCAATAACTTTTATATTGTTATCATTGTAATGACAAGGCTTCAAACTAGGGACGGTTTTTTTTTATTTTTCAATATTATGTTTTCATTTTCGAAATATTACCATATATGGTCATAATCGAAATTAACCACTAGCTGGTGGCCATATAAACAGTTATAAAATAAGTTATAGGCCCTAAAATGAAAAAATAAGAAACCATTCCCTAGATCTTGACGTGTTTTATACGTACGCGTTTCAACTTTGCTGAGAACTTGTATACTTTGGCTGCACGGGTTGTTCAAAAATTGGTAATGTCATGACATGAAAGTATGAAATGGTCAAAAACCGCAAAGGCAGTTGAAAAGTGGCAATTTCGGGTGTCTTTTTAAAGCTAACACAATATTGAAATAATCTGAGAATTTCTTCTTGAAACTGTAAGTGGATGGTTATCTTAACGACCTAATCTATAACTTTTGATCAAAGCACTTTTCATTTACTGCACGAATTTAGCCAAAATTAAAGTTTTCCTTTCACAAAAAATGCACAATTTTACCATATGTTTGGCGTTTTTACGCTTGTTTACCGTTACCACGGAGCAAAAGAAGTACACACGCGCGTTTCTAGCGACGCGAGGCAAATTGTATTGCGGGACGCGAAAGCGCGCAGTTTTCACAACACACAAAAACAATCCCGACGCGCACAATCCCGCCGGATAGCCCATGTGGCTTTTTAATGATAAAAATTAGCAAAATGTACATTTTAGATTGCAAAAATAATACAGGAAAAAATTCTTCAATATAAATATTTTAGTTGGAAATGAAAGAAGACATTGTAGCATTGTCCATTTTAAAGAAAATTACGTTTTGGATTTCAACAAGAAATGC
>JAUMTS010015580.1:0-11001 GCA_032273385.1 Ophiopholis aculeata | reverse complement strand
CCAATTTGTATATACTATAATACAAATCCTAAACCCCACTCTTGTGATAAACTCATTCTAATGCAAATATATAATTAATATTTAATGTAACTTTTAAGCTACTAAGAAACAAGCACAGTATTCAGTACTTTGAATATTCTCTAAATAATATATCTATTGAATAAAACTATATAACAAACATTATAGATAAAATCTTAGGAAAAAGTATATGTTATGTTCCACTTATTCTTCAAGTACAAGACGGAATAAAGTGCAAAAATTCTTGATGATAACACCTCGTTTTATTCCACCATATACTAAACAAGTGGGACCTAAAATATACTTTGTCCTATCATTGCTAGCATAAAATGCCTGATGTACATGCAACACGTATACACAATTGGCACAATACCCCGTCACTGAAAAATAGACTGGGCTGTGGTGTAAGCCTAAACACAACAGAACTGATTGCACAATTGCTATAATAAATCATATTGAGTTTTTTTTGGCTAAAGCAGTGTATCAAAACAACCAGGTAGAATATATTCCAAAATTTAGAAATGATCAGAACTGGTTGCACAACTTTTAAAATAAGCCACATTATTACATATGGACTTTGTTTTTACTAGAGCAGTGTATCAAAACTATCAGACTTGTAAAAGGATAAGGAATCAAAGAGGGAGTAATATATCAAGTATTTTTTTCAAAGACTTGCAATTTTTATTTAGAAATTAACATACTTTTCCGACAAAATGTAGGGAAGGGGCTTATGAGTTATCATTAGAAAAGGTGTGTTTTTTGCCAGACTCAACCCAAATTGTGAAATGCTTATTTATTTTGTGGATTTTTTTTTTTTTTTTTCATTTTGAGGTATCATTTTAGCATACATATAGCTGTGGAATATTGATTTGGTTAAATATTTTCAAGACAATTTTGGTCAAAGAAGAGCTGTTCATAGATAATTTCCAGTTTTGTTTTTTTATATAATGAGGCTAAAACTGTTCAAAATATTTAATGAAATCACCCAAACTTGTTTTACCGCTTTGACCAAGCCCTAAATATGTAACCTAATAAGATGATGAGCACTCTATAGGCAGTAGCATTATTTGAAACTAATAATGTATAAATAATCTTGTTTTGATATGCTGCTCATGCATACATAATTATGAGTATACCATACCTCAAATAATTATGCCAATCAATAATCATCTACTGTACTTTGTCAATCAATTATTCCAACCTAAGGGAGCATCATTACTATTATGCTTTAATTAATCAACTAGGTTAAGCAGTCAATTTAATTAATCAACAACCACTGTATAGCGTGATATTTTCACAGGGGTTTAATTTTCGCTCTTTTCGCGGTCAACCATGCAGCTGCAAATTGTAATCCCCGCAAAAATATTTGGTACACATTGACCTTAATGGGTATATATTTGGCATATGAGGCTAATTTAAGACCCACTAAACTATTCAGAACTAGTCAAATCATTCAAACTTAACCCCGCGAAAATATCCTGCCATACAGTATGACATATCTATATGTAATATTCCTACATACAAGCTGTATCGAAATATTTGAAACACATTAATTTGAGTTATTTCTTAAATTGACTCCCGTCTTTTATTAATGAATGAATTTCAAATTATTCATGAGTGTAGCATATATTCAACTTCAAATGATGATAAATTTGTTTGCATAGCGTCCTTGGGTAGGAAAAACCTCATGTATTTTGGGCCCTGGAACATGCATAAGTTGAACACTCCTATATGTTACAGAGATAGATTTGGCTTAATACATGTTCATTGGCCAAAATTACACAAAGTCTTTTCTCACAAAAGGACAGTACTTTAAATTTGATTGACACCTTAAAACTGATGGGTTCCAATTCTTTTGATACAGGCTGTACAGTGCTATACATTACAATAAATGGTCACGAATCAATAAAAAAATCATCCAAAATTGAGGTAAAATCCATTACATTGTCTTATATTTCATGTCCACCATAATGTAAACAAATACATTTGTGCAAAATAACCCAGAATATTTTTCTGTATTTTGATACAAAATTTGTTGTTACTGAAATTTGAAATCACATTATATTATTTCAAAACTAAAATCTATCTGTATTCGATGGACCTTACAACTTTGAGATGCAAAAATGAAGAATATCTAAATTAGATAAAAAATCTTGAAGGCCACAAATCATTCCAAAAGTAATGGTTATTTTGGGCAACCATAATTGAAATCTGTACATCCCTGTGAATTGAATTATCCTTTTGGGCACTATTCCATAAAATCGCTACACTGGCCCTCAGTGGAACTTTCAACTAAACCTTATGCAGATATTGAGTGGACATTAAAGAGTTGCTCCATTAGATAATACATTTGTAAACCTCACTCCCTCTGTCTCTTACTTATCTCAATCTGATTTCAATAGCAGTTGCCTTAAATTGCCGAGCAAGTGAGCAAAATCTTTAAATTGTAAAAGAAGGCATAATAATATTTTGAGTGTAGTTGTATTTTTTTCATACATAAAAGGAAACATATTTATTGCAAACCTTTACAGTTCCTAACTAGTATTATAACAATTATATCACGCTTTCTACACAAATCTGCTTATAAAAATCTATGATAGTTGTGGGTATAAATATGGGGAGATTGGACTCATGCACTGATCACTGGAATGTAACTGGTTCTCACACAACAAATACTTGCTTATACAGTGGAACCTTGTTAACACAAACTCTGCTAACACAACAACCCTGATAACACAAACTTATTTTCAAGTCCACAGCATTGATTTTGGGTGTTAAAATAACATGTATGATAACACAAAATGTGTAGCCCCACAGATGTTGTGTTAAAGAGGTTCCACCGTACTTTGCAACCTTACTGTACAAAATGGCCCCCTTCTTATCAAACATGATACAGAGAGATTCCTAGATTCTTTGCAAAAAGCAAACATTTTGAAGGTGACCCAAAAATATCAGGGTTAGAAATTCATTACATGCTTGATACGGCATTAAGACTTGTTTGACTTTTCAAATGAGTCATAAATACATCTGCATATTCTCCTGTCTCAAAATGTATCGCAGAATTTCTGTGAAGAGAATCTGGGGCCAATTTCATAAAACTTAAAAATTAATTTTAAGTGCTAAACTCAACTTTAACTTTATACAGATCATGTTCTATTGAGTTAAACTGATTATAAAGTTTTGTGATATTGGCCCCTGATTAGATTCTTGCAACTCTACTATAAGTATTACAAGATAGGATTAATGTCTAATTTCTTACCCTAATTGATACTAATGCCATCAACCCCATACCAAATGGTGCGTGCGATTCAAATTTGAATTCAAACCGACTTATGCCCATTATTGACAACAAAACCCCATTTTGACAGCATCCAAAATGCTTTCTTCAGCATTATATATATTCCAAACACATAAAATAACCTCATTAGATAATCTGTGATATTGTTGTTGTGGATAAATACATGTTTATGTGAATATTATTTCAACATTAACAACAATTTACATTTACTTTTCTATCATACATACTGTTTTTATGAATTCTGAGTACTAATACTGGTGAAATTTTAATGGAACAGAAACAAATGTATATATTTCATTACAGTTTGACCCGAAAGAAGAGTGGACCTGACGTCAAGACGCGTCTGTACATGCACGCCCGTGTCTGACGTGCCTTAATACGCGCGTGTGGGAAATACGCGCGCGAGTTAACAAGACGCAAACATGATGCGCGTGTATATTGTAAACATGCGTTATGACGTCAGGTCCACCATAGATCGTAAAACCAATGGGTCCACTCTCTATTCGGGTCAAACTGTAGTTGCATTTCGACTAGTATACAGATCATCCTTATGTCACAATATTAGGAGTCATTCACCTTAACAAGTTAATATTGAATAAATAATAAAATGGCTATTTTGGTAACATAAGAGCAGCTGTCCTTTTCCAATTTTGTAGATATAAGAAGGTGCCTTTCATTGGGTGAGAAATACAGAAATATGATGCAATTATGATGGTTTTGTCAGCAAGAATGAATTATTTATAAAAACAGCTAAGCAGTTTTTAACCGGCAGTTATTCATTCAGCATCCCATCACATTGCATGTAATCTGTACTTCTTCCCCTACAATCGTGCGAGTTGTTGAATTTTGCTTTTAGATTTGTAATATTATTTTTTTATTTGTACTCACAAAGTGTCTCCTGACTGGCCATGTGGGACTCATTAATGCAGCTACTATGTGGCTACTGCAGCATTGAGTAACTGTGCACTTAAACTATAGAGGTATTTTGAAGGTGAAATGAAAGGAGCTAACTTGAAGCAACATTCCTTTATCACAAAATGCGCTCTGTTTATGCACCTGTGAATCACACACTGACTGTTGATTGGCTTATTATACGCTCAGCTGTTGCCAAGTGACCAACATCAATTTTTGCAAACGCTTGTTCGTGAGTGCAGGACACAGGGTAATGGCCAGAGTGAGGGACAAAAAAGAAATGGTGGATTTAGTATACCATGTGATGGAGTACCTCCAGAGTACCTCCACAGCTACTCTTTCATATTGCATTAGCCACAGAGTAGCTTGTAAATGGGCCCCACATCACCTATCATAAGAATCTTCCTGTGTACATTTTATATATACATTTGTGCACATCAGATGCAACATATGTTTTGTAAATTAAAATAGTACAAGATTCAAACATGGGCATCATATCATCTACTTTTCAAATCCTAGACAATATGATACAACTTCATAATGTTCTTTGACACTATATGCTGGTCAATTTTCGGATGAATTTCACCAATCTCAGTTTTCTAATATCATACCACTATATTACTGTCCCTATGTATAAACTAATTATAGACAAAAACAACAGGGTATACAGTATATAGTTTACAATACAAAAAGTCTTATTGCAGCTGTACCACTGCTTGTAATGTGGCTGACAGGGTGGTCCAATAATATACATACATATCATTAGGGTTAGAGAACAAACACAATCTGTTAGAGTAAAAACAAAATTGTGTTTGTTCACTCACCCCACATATCACCAATGACCAGTCAGTGTTGCCACAGTCAGTCATTTCAGGCTTATTTGGGCTGCTTTCAACAAGCAAAATTGCTTTATATAGTACCATGCAACCCTGCCTTGGTGGGATGATGCGGCAACACTATTCAGGGTGTTTAGATTTCAGGAGACAATATCTGATCAGCAAATTAACTTCGTCTTTTATTGAAATTCTATCATCTTTCTAAATTGGATTGTCTTACCTGTTTTGAGATATAAACAAGGAAACCTTTACACCCATATGTAGATACTCATACAGAGAACAAGTGGCGCAGCGGTATGTTCCCTTGCCTTGCAACCCTTAGACCCAGGCTCAACACAAGAGTCTGGCTTGTTCTAATGTAGCGAATTGGTTTTCAATTCAATACTTGTTCTCGCAGGTATGACCCAGTATCTAGTGCGCGCTAGTACTGGGGTTTTCCCTCCTGTATCTAAAACTGGGCTTCTTATTCACCATCTCTACTCCAGTTAAAACTCCTTGGGGAGTATTTGGAGATATCCAATCCAAGATAAAAAAAAAACTGTCAAGAAATGTGTGTTTTTCCATACACTTACATTTTAAAACACTGACAAGAATTTGCGATTTGCTCAGTCAATGCTTGCTAGAACAATCATTGCCCTCTTTCCTTAAGTAAAGATATTAGCAAACTAACATTTGGGTGATATTGACAAGTTTTAGATCTATTGGTACAAGAGACTACCTGTGCAGTTTCCACTCATTAAGTATCCCTACCTTAGACTCAAAACTTATTGATCACCCCTAATCTGGTACAATTTCATTATACACAAAAAAGTCATACATACTACATCAATCACCAGTCAGATATTGTCCCCTGAAATGCTGCTTTAATAACCACAAACTACACACATTTTGTGTAAGAATATCATTGTGATATAACGAGGAAAATTAAATTCCCCATTCCTACCTATAATACTATGACCTTGTGTTAATAGGAAGGCGCCTGGTATTGTGAATCGGGGAGACCTGTCTTCTCTCCAAACGGAGGTTGCTGGTAAGCATCCCCTGATTGTTGACCATGGCCGGCATCTCCTGGGAACGATGAATACGGATTGGTAGCAGAGGAGGGCTCTGGTTCGTAGCTAGGTGAGAACGCTGATTGGGCACCTTGTTTGTATCTCAGGAAAGCTAGTACAGTCAGACCAGCCTAGAACAAAGTTGATAACATAAAGTCAGTACACAATACTATGCTTTTAAACACTCTGGCTGCAATCAATTTTAGTGTATATAAGTTGACCACTTACAATAATTTCTCAAAATCACAGGGGCTATCTCTGGAACTACTGAACCAATACTAGGCTTATTTGTACTGAAATAAATCCTTTATTCATGCATGCTAAATCTGAAAATGGTAATGAAAATTTGAATTAAGAAAGAAATCAAAACATTTCGACATGTCGTCTGAAGTCGAAATCCAAGTGGAGAGGGCTAGTACATAATGCTCTGGTAGTTTTAAATCCTTATACAAGATTTGAAAATTCCTGCAAAGGATTTTGTAAAGGGCACACTTTGCAATTCAAACTTGCAATTCATCAAGTGTTATAACTTTGATTGAATAAACACACCATACATTGTTAAATATGTTGTCCAGCTCTACAACTAAACATTCTGTATAGATCTGTAGTACAGACCTTTTTGCTAATTGGCGCATTCAAGTCGTAGATGAGGTACCACTCGTGTAGTAATTGCTCTGAGCCTGCTCAATTGAATCGTTTCTATCTGAACTGAAACGAGGCAAAAGTTTTGGCCATCCAATACCGCATGCTCAGAGCAATTTCTACATGAGCAGTACCCAATCTTCGATGTAAATGCGCCAATTAGGAATAAGTTCTATATTGCAAAAAACTACTCTTCAGGATCAGTTGAAGGTACATGGTAGGCTAGCTAGTGCTAATGTTGGGCCAACTAATACGAAAAGGGATGTGGATCTCTTTCAGGTTTGTCTTGGAAGAACTCGACTGTTGTATTTTCTCTATTGGGAGGAGAGTGGTTCTACTCAGCAATGGTTCTTGGTAAAAAGGAGTGCTTGTAGCAAACTGTATTTGCAGCTTGATGGATGAAAGAGATTTAAGCAGATTTGTTGGTGGTTATTTGATATCCTCCCAAGTAGATGGGACTTTAGCAAAGTATAAATATAAATCAAATTGCATATGTATGTCATTTTGGTCCACTTTTGGTGACGCTTTTGGAAAATATAAACTTGAATCAAAAGTCTTGAAAGATAGGTATCACTTGCACAATTTGTGCTATAACAACTTGTATCAGTACAATTACTCATCCTTTCTATCCAGCAGCACCAAAAATAGCATTATGCAGTAGTCTGAAAGTGCCAAGGTCCCATTTTATTAGTCAATTAGTAAAGGAATGGCTTCAAAACTCAACCGCCAGTTAGTTGCCAAGCGGTTCAGCCAGTTAAGTCATTGTTAAGAACCACATAAACCGGCTCCAATTACACAGAACCAGGTAGAAATACCAAGTAACCAGCGGTTGAGTTTTGGAAGTAATCCCTAATATACATTTTGTTCTTACCCACGGAATAACTGAGAAAAAGCTGAAAGCTATAGCTGCCCTGACTTGACTCTGACCATATATCTCAGCTTCCTTTGTATTCCTCCATGCATCCGTCAAGAAACAGAAGCATACAAACCACATGAAGCACCATACAGCTGCAGCAATGAACAACATAGAAAATGGAATTTATTAAATGATACAGTAAATCAGGAGTAGAGATACCAAATGTTTGACTCAAATCAAGTCTTTTTGGCCCTAAGTCTACCTAAATTTACCTACCAGTCAGCATAATGCATTTCTGTACTGGCTGTCTGACAAGAGAAAAACTTCCAAATGGTGCAGTGCAGTCTACGGAGGTTAAGTCTAGAGTAAGGAATAAACAACCTGTCCCTCAGGTACACCTCTTTGGCCATGTACATCAGATTATCTTCCCATCAATACTTGTGAAGTAGACCCAGATAATGTGTGCATGGTAGGTGATCATAACATAACCCCCACCCCCTTTCCCCTCACCTGCAAGGGTAAGTATAGAAAAATGGTAGGTCAAAATTATAGTACAAACATAACTATTTCACCCATGTAGCCAGAGGCCTTTCCACTGGCCTTTTGGACAGGCAATTTCCAAAGAAATTTGTGGAAAAATCCTTGACCTATCTTTATACGAGGAGAAGAGCAGACTTCTTAAGATTTAAAAGTACTTATTTCCAATAAAATATTTTAATTCTTGATTAACAGCATCTAAAATCCTGTAAGAGAATAATTTATGGTGCATTGACAACCAAAGTTACTACCATTTCCGGTGGACCATTGATATTCTTAGTGTTTTTATTGACACATAGTTGTCATCATGCAAGAGTCCTTAATCTCACTAAAATATCATTTCGGGGTACATCTGAGCTGCAATTGGGTTATTGGATTTTGGCTAGATACCCTGCCCATGCCTGAGAGAAGTGCTGCCCTTAGTTCCCCATTATGTGCAGGAGCAATGGTCCCTCTAAGGATTTCGAGTTTGAGCCAATATAAACAAAATTGTGAAAATATTGTGGGGTGCTTGCGCCTAATTCATCAGTTTTTGCCATGAATTGGCTAAATGAACAAGAAAAAACACCTTTTTCTTAAATGTCCAATGTTGAGCCCATTTTCAAACCTGCTGAGCCAAAATTGCGACATACGGCCTTAAAGGAACACTGTGCAGGAGTAACACTGCCACCAACAAGAGGACAACCAGGGTACCATTGTGTGGGTAGCAGGTACACAAATGTATACAGTAGCTACCAGGCCTGTCGGAAGCGGTGCGGCATGGCGGCGGCAGCCGCACCAAAAATTTGCTTGATTTTTTTTTAAAACACCATGCCCTATAAGCTGGCAAAATTACATTGAAAATTTGTTGGAAATGCTAGTTTTCAGTACCTAAATTGCCAAAATGCCCCCTTCAACCCCGCCAGGGGGCTCTGGCCCTGGACCCACGCTTCGTTCACTACGCTTGATTGGACCAACACTCTCGCCGCACCAATAATAGAAACGTTCCGACGGGCCCGTACATTACCAAGTTGATTCAAAATAATAACAACCCCATATACAGGGCTTGATGGTCCCTTGTCGCCCCAGAGAGCAGTTGGTTCAATGATGTCAAATGACCCAGCACCTTTAGGCCAGAAATAAATGTTCTTTTAAAACAAGAAATAGTAAACATGAAGATTTTGAACAAGGACGAGAGGGATAAAAATTGGACAGGATTTTATGTCCAGACTACTTATAAAACGACAACCTTCAGAGTTGTTGACATCATCTAGTGTTGCCAGATACTAACTCTACTCTGCACAGTCACAACCGAGTCAGCCAGGTTCCCGATGAAAGGAATCAAATGGTTTTGACTAAAGTACTTTAAATTGACTGGATTTGAGAACCAAATCTTTTTGAAGTGTTGACATATATGAGCAATTCTGATTAATCTTTATTTTAAGTTGTATAACAAAAAAATAATATCTTTCTGAAAGGGTTTTAAGTTCAATTTCAGCAAATGTGCTACATTCACGGTCATGTGCTTATTGTATTATCAGGACACGATACCTCTTGGGCAATTCTTATTACGATGATTACTACATTAATTGTGATTTATGAATCTTTTAAAATAACATGAAATAACAGCATAATCATATTACACATGTTGGGATCTGCAAGAGAATAGAAGGTGAAATATTACGTAAGATTGTCATTTGTGCTATGCAAGAAAAAGCACATCCCTGCACATAGACTACTACACCCACGCACTTGGCTGGCTGGTCCTCATATACCGACTATAATCTGTTCACTATGTTATGGCAAACGACTTTGTAAAAACATTGAAAATAATTGCCAAAACATAAATTTATGAATCCTTTAAATAATAGAAAATATCATTATTTATGTATCATTATAAACTGAACAGATTATAATGTTCTCAGCAGAAACAGACTGATTAATAATAACACAGTACATTCAATCTTATGAACCTTATAATATTATGCCTGCTGTATCAAGGTGCGCTAATATTTGCCAAATTTAACCAAATAGAAAAATGTACTCTCAGTCACTTCATTACCTTTTCAAAAGAATCAAAGTCCCTATTACAACACGCCCTGACATGAACTCGGCTTTCTAGGCATACAGGTTTGAGACATAAGTAAGTAACACATTGTGTAAATCACAGTGCTGACTTTGTTGCTTGGTGAGATTTGACATTTTACAGCCTCTTAACGGACTTGACCCCATGTACAAGATTGCCTTATTACAAGCAGCAACCATTAATAAATTGTCTCTATGCTACTGTAGGCATCCACAAGAATAGATGTACCCTGCCTCTATCATGTGCTGACTGACGATATATTCCACGATACAAGTCAGACAGACTTACACAAATACTCCCATCTCTAATGCTTAATAAGACGGTGGATAGTTGGGTATTCCCAAAACCTTGCAAGTGGTTGGGATAGATGAATGTGCGAAAATATCTCAACCCAGACTCACTACATTGATGTCATTGCACTAAACATCCTGTACATTATCAAAGAGTGACAGCAACTTGTTTTCAAATTTACACACGTTGTAATGCTAGAGTGTGTTTTCATGTTTGTGTTGTCTCTTTTAACTGTCTTTAAATTGTTGTTGTAATTTGAAAGAAATTATGGTAACCCAATACAACTTGTTTAACTTTTGCACTTATGATTAAGCACATAATGCTCACATTATAGTGACACAAAAATGAATTGTCTGTTTTGAGAGATCGGTATGTCACATTTCTTTCCACCGTTACTAGTAGTGATGACATGCATAATTGAAAACCTATATTAAAGTAATGTGATAAATGATGAACAGCATTAATCAACATGGCTGTAACAATTTACACCTCAT
>JAUMTS010015579.1:4567-18052 GCA_032273385.1 Ophiopholis aculeata | reverse complement strand
TATGAGCAACCTCAGACACATAATATAGTATAAAGGTGCAAGGTGACAAGATTTTTTTTCAACAACTTTCTCCGTCGGAGAACTCTGTCCCCAAATGGCTACATCCACCACTGTTCATGTGTACCCTCGGGGGAAACTTTGAAGTTTGATGTGTCACCTTCCAAAAACCAGGGCCTAAATATTAAGACTGGACCACCTGTTCAATATGTTTGCATGTGATTGTGTATCTTTTATCTTTTTTTTTTTTATCATTTGCTGAATAAATACCAAATGAAATAAAGCTAAATAATAAAGTTTTTTTTTATCACCAGAAAAAAAATCAGAACAGGGGAAATTGTTCTATAAATAACTTCATTGTATCTTAATATGGCCAGGATCCAATTACGACTAGATCATTTGGTGATAATTCTCAATATTTGGCTAGAAAAAAATTATGTCACGTCTCAAAGACACTGGCGGTTTCAAAATCTAATGGGGAATGTGTTTCATTTTTATTATACTTTTTAAAACTTTAAAGGCCATATTCTCATTTTTTTTCAAAAAATAGATTTCGCTAAAATCAATCTTAATTAATGTGCGGGGCTTTTGAGACTTAACATAAGTTTTTACGGCCTTCTCCTATGGCATTACATATTTGAGTCACAAGAATCGTAGAGTCACGCAAAGGTATTATGGCACATACTGTATAATATGCATTGTTCTGTTCTTCTTTATTTTCAAAATACCAAACACTACATGTATTCATAAAAGAGCTGTTACATGTACACTTGAATACAAACTATTTCAACAGTTGCACCTTACGTAGCACCGGAAAGTAATGCACACTTCAATGAAAAAAAATATATATTCACAATATTGGTATACATTTATAGAGCACCTTTAGTAGCACCAAAAAGTACATACATTTGAATACAAATACCAAAAATGGTTACAATATACACTGAACCTTTTAGTAGCACCAGAAAGTACATACATTTGAATATAAAATACAAAAAATATTCACAATATTGGTATACAGCTCTGCACTTTTAGTAGCACAAATTAAAGTACAAACATTTGAATACAAAATACAAATAAAAGTTACATTATACTGCAAAGCATGAAAATTTGGCGTGCATTTTAATTTTGCAAGAGCATCCAATTCGCGAAATTGTCATGCCCAGAAAATGGCCACTATTGATAAATTCTCAATTTCATGCCGCGCAAATTTAACGTTTTACAGTACACTGCATCTTTAGTAGCACAAGAAAGTACATATATTTTAAACAAAATACAAAAAATGTTCACAACATTGGTATACAGCTGCAACTTTTTAGTAGCACCAGAAAAAACATACATTTGAATACAAAATAAATTACAATACTACAGTAGCACTAACAATATCTTAACTGCACCGGTATGTGATAACAATTATTAACACACTTTTTAAGGATGTTATTATTATTTGTACCAATTTACCAACATTTCAAATTAACACCACTTCTCACGTACCTCAAAAATTATCTTTACAATCTGGGCAAAATGTAAACAATAACAAATAAATAACCCAAAAAAGACATATTTTACCAATCCTTTTTTAAATCTCAAAACCAGCCAAATCTGGGTCAGTCGGGACTCGAGCCAGGAAAAATTAGGTGATTTTAGTTTTTTGTGGATAAAATTTTACTAGAAATACAATTTGACAATAAGGCAATATTTTACCAATCCTTTTTTAAAATCTCAAACCAACCAAATCTGGGTCAGTCGGGACTCGAGCCAGGAAAAATAAGGTGATTTTAGTTTTTTGTGGATAACATTTTACTAGAAATACAATTTGACAATAAGGCAACAGAAATTTTGAAAAAAAAAGTTTTACTAGCTGACGAACCTTTGAAGTAGGGTCAGTCAACCTTTTTTAAAACTAAAATGTCACCGTTTAAAAATCAAAAAATGTTTTCGAAAAAATATTTCTATAAAAAATGTTTTGCTAAAATACGGCTAATTTTAGCAAAAGCATTAACAAAATCTGGGTTGGTTGGGCCTGTAAAACAGGGTGGGTTTTGCTAAAATACGGCTAATTTTATAACATTTTAGCAAAACTTTCATCTCAAAAGCATTTAAACAATTTGGGTTGGTTGGGCCTGTAAAACAGGGTGCGTTTTTTCAGCTCAAAATATTTTTATGTATTATATGCCTGAAAATTCACAATGTAGAATACAACTCGAGCATATTTGATTCATAGTCATCTTCATAATCACTCTCTCCATCTTCATCATCATAATCATCAATGACATCATCATCATTAATGACATCATCGTCATTAATTACATCATCATCACCACTTTCTTGTACATTTTCTGTGGTGTTTACATCAATTTCCAGATCATTTTCCCTGGTGTCCACATCATTGTCTATGTATATAGATTCATTTACAATGTCTACAGGTGCATGTTCTTGTTCATTTTCAATGTCCCTTGTTCCACCAGGCTCAGAGACTTCAAATTGTGAGTTGTTACTGCAGGGTTTCTTACATTTACATCCAAATCCACAATCTCTTCCAGCCTTAACACAGGAACATCGTTTTGTTGTACAACCACTCTTACACCCGCACCCACGATCCAGGTATTTGACATTATTACGAATATTTTCAACATTTTCTGGGGAATCCCATGTAATTTCAACCCGGTCGGGATCATCATCCTTTTCACTTTTCTTTATTTCCCAACCATACTGAGTGATATCTGGGTACGTGAATACCTTTGTTGAAGACTGGCCCCAAACAGAGGAAACCCAACATGCACGAAGCCAGTGATATTTCAAGGCATCAGCAGATGGCAACAACTCATCTTCGTAAGTGCCATTCCATGAAGCTCTACGAATCACATCCAGAAATTCAACATGTTTTTGAAAAATATCTTCTCCCAAAATAGAATTAAATAGATGTAATGGTGTCTCAAATTCATTCAAACCTGCCCTGTTTTTGCTGAAATAAACACATCCTATCAAGCGGTAAAATGATAAAAGACCACTTTCTGTTGTAGTTTCAAGGAAAGTCTCATGAAGGTGTCCTGGATACTCTGGATCACCTTTGGTGATAAAAGAGCAATATTGTAAAAATATTTTGAAAATAGTTATTTTCCCAAGGTTCGCAAAGTAAGAAACAAAATCACACCCGCTTGAAATGAACAAAGCCTGGATAATTTTGTAAATGTCATAATTATTTACATTACTTCTAATGCAGGCAATATCACTGTCAGCAAGAAGGGCTTCACGGAGTGAATTGAGGGACATGAACTGCGATCTTATTAGGTTTATTCTAAATTGGATGGCAACATTTTTATCATCCCCAAAATCAACTGGGAGTCCCACCATACCAACATCTCTATCCACAGAATAAATATGCACATGAGAACAATCAGTATCTAATACATGTAACCATATTTGAGTGTCTGACTCTTCATGATTGTGATAAATGTGGCGGAAAGTATGACACTGTAGCTCCTTTTTTTCAACATTAAAAATGGTTAACAGCCTAATCCCAACAATTCTTTCACAAGTATCACAAGACTGATTAGCTTCATGTTCACACAAATTTACATCTTTCAAGATACCTCTGTTAAAACCTCCAGATGTAATAAATGTTTGCCCAGGTTTACTCACAACAGATGGTACTATATCTAAAAATGAGTGTGACAAAAAAGAACACAATAACTGCTTGTTTGCCCGTACTTTCAAAAATTTGGACCAGTTTCGTGGGAGCTTTGTGTCGTATTTGATTTCTTGAAATGTTTCTTCTTCATCATCAACATCTTTACCGCTTGTATCTCTCCTTCCCCTCTCTATGTCTTTTGGTGATATTCCCTGGGACTTAACCTGGTCAAATAAAATTCTAACCTCCCTATAACCATACTTTTGGAAGTAAGGTGTAACCCATCTAGAAACAACAAAATGTGCATAGTCACCAAAAGTTTTCAAATTGAATGGGCTGAGATATATGATATTCATGCCTTCTGCAATAAAACACCCATCCTTGGATGAAAATGGCAAAGACATAGAGAACAAAGGAACACCTTGATAGCTACTCTCAATACTGTCATACCTCTTTTCCAAGAAATCATATACCACAGCCTTGCTTCCTTTGTATGGTAACCCATTGGTTGTACAAATTGCTCTGGGTGTTTCTAAAAATTGGCAAAGTTTTTTCACGGGCAGGTTACTTGAATTTGATTCGAGCATTGTCCTCTTATAGCACCGAGTAATCATTCTCTTCTCTTTTTCTACAAGATTCAGCTTTCGACTCGAAACCCGGTCTTTAGCAAATGTTTTCAACTTGTGCTTACGTAACACAGGTTTCACATTGCTGGTCTTGTTCAACACACGTGATGTTACAAAATCGTTGAAAGCATTTGTACCTATATCTCTGAAATTCATGAGATCATTTTCCTGTGCTTTAGTAGCAGGAGTTAACTTGAGGGAAAATGGTAGATATAAATGAGCAGCCTGATTTGATGCAAACATGGATGTGTTGGAAATAGCATTGAAATATGTGAGAACATTATGAAATTCACTTTTGATGACAGATTTGGACAAATCCCTATGAAGAACGGTCTTCCTGTTACGAACAAGTTGGGTTTGAAAGTTGTCAATTAAAGCAGCTTGATATTGCAAAGTATTGGCCGTCTTCTCAATGTTGCCTGGAAGACCACCGGACAAGATCATTTTGCAATCCCTGTTAATCAACATTTCATGGGCTTCATCAAAGCCAATACTTGAAAACTCAATTCCACGAATGCTAGATACCCATGCACCATTTCTAAAGTGCTGAATGACATAGGGTGGTAGCCCATACATTTGTTTGAAGTGAATAGGAATCAGTTTTGAGTAATTCTGTCTATCAAAAGCATGAAAAATGGGAGCCATACTCTTCAAGGCACTCATTCGCAAGTCCCAGTTTCCAGTGCGAATAGCAATCCAAAGTTGAATATACGCAAAACAGTCCTTATTAAGAAAATCATCCCAAAATTTGAAGGTCTTGTATTTGGAAGACATTTCCTGGCAAAATGAGCGGAATTCTTTGTACAAATCTGGAACAAATTGTGCCTTAATCAACTCCTGCTTTTCAACGAACGTGTCTACATTATCAAAGTAGTCATCATCATCAATTGAGAGGGAACTCACAACATCACCGATAGTTTTAAGAATATCTTCAGTAGAGTACCTGCTTTCATTTGACCGATGTTGCAAAAATGATTGAATTTGATGCAAGTATAAAGCTTCATATATTTGAATGATGAGCCTATGCGTTCTTTTAAAAATACTGCAACTTTGCACTTTCCCAAGTGCACTTCCATGAACACATTTGGCAATATCTTTGAAGCCTGCATCCCAAAATATCCTAATAATTACTTCTTGATAGTTTTTTAATACGTGCCAATCACCTGGAAACGGGACAAGCCACTCTAATTGTTTTCCATAAAGATCTTTCAGTTTCATCAAAATTTGGAATGTTTTGGCATCACCAACAACAACAAGATGATTTAACAATTTTGAGACCTGAAGAGAAGAATGAACCAGTTCTAGAACATGTTTCATTGTAACAAGGCAGTCTGCCTTTTCATCTAAAACTGACATGTAAAAGAATGCAGACTTTTCCCTAACAGAACTTTTCTCAATAGCAAATTTACACTTCATACCTGGTACAGAAACTGTAGAATGTCCTGTTGTTTTAGCAAAACGCTCAAATACATACAAAAACACATCATCAGACAACTGTTTTGATTCATGAATTTCTCTGAGCTCATGATCAAAATTTTCTGGTAATTGATCAGGAATGAAAGTTTTGAATGCTGGTTGTGAAAAAGTGAACTGATCATCAGATGCATTCTTTGGAAATGTTGGTACTAAAGAACGTCTCACACTTGGTTTGCAAATTTTAGATTTTTTGACAGGGGGCTCTCTCAATTCAGTGGTTTCAGATTTATTATCAAACACAAGGCAACTATTTCCACCTGAACTAATGTTTTCCCCAATTACGTCCCACTTTTCTGATACTGGTTTTGGTTGTTGGGCCATAATTGATGTGCCGTGCCAACTACGATCTTTAAAATTTGTCACAGATGCATAAGGAGCCTGAAAATCAACATTATCTACGCTTATAACTGTAAATGCACCTGGTTTTAAGAAATCAGAAAGACCTGTTTTTTGTTTTTCTACTGAAACCTTCTCTAAAAATCTCTCTAAAGTGTCTTCAGAAGTGCAAAATCCACTTTTATTCATAATTTCTAACAATTTTGATGAGTGTGAAAGCCGTTTGACACAATTCGCCAAAATAATATGCAAGGGGTAATTGAACTTGTTGTGTAAAATATACTGCAAATTGCAGATAGCATTGGCACGTTGCTGTAAACGTCGTCTACCATGCTTCTTCTCAAAATTAGGAAGCATAATATGACTGTTTTGCCAATCAAAGTCCATGTTTTCCATCAATTTTTTCTCAACAGAATTCTTGGTTAAATTCAAAAAGAAATTCCAAACAATTGGATCCATTTCTTGAATCAGGGAATCATATTCAAAATTTAACACCGTTTGCAAGTTTTCTAAATATTTCTGTTCAATAGACTGTGCCTGATCATGAAGTTTGTCACGCAAATAAGACGAAACATGGTAGGCCATGGTAGATATATCTGGAGATGAATTTTCTTTACTTTCTTTGACTTCACTGTTATCATCTTCATTTTTCCTTGCTTTAAGCTTATTAAACCTTTGTTTCACTAATGTAAGATGAAGAGCCTTTTTGAAATCCATATGTTTGTAAGTGAGCATTGTACCCATCTTATGACTGGTAGCACCCGTTTCAGTATCCTTAATATGATGCACAGAAATCAGTGTATTAAATGTTGATAACAATTCAGAAAGTAACCACTTGGAAGTCTTCTTCTCACTTACTACAAAATCAGGAAGTTCAACGCTCACATACAAATCAACTCTTGCACAATAAAATTCATACAAATCCTTCAATAGGACAGCACTGTTATCTCTGAACAATTTGATGACATTAAGAAACAAATCTCTGAGTGCTTTGTTTGACAGTTCATTACCTGAGTCTGAGTTGTTTTGAAGACGTTCAATGTTATCAAGCGATACACTATTTCTTACATTATACACAAGCATAAAACAAGTATTACACAATATAGTCTCTTTGGTAACAACAATATTTGGTGAAATTTGACGTAAGATCGTAGAGGCATTATCAAAATCCGTTAAAGAATTACAGGAACGTGTCAAACTATTTTGTTTCAACACACAAGTGCACACATCACAGTTTTTAAGGGAAGTATAATTATACACTTTACAATAATGAACGTGGCATAATGTGATACCTGATAAGGGCACTTCAACATCTTGAATATTGAAACAAGTTGAAATTTGCTCTACTGAAAACTTAGCTTTATCATGGAATTTCCCCTCACATAGTGATGATACATTGTTGGCCAAAAAACATGTTTTTATGGTCACTGACGGCAAAGTACAAAAACTTGGCCCCCCTTTTTTCTTTGAAACAGGTGTTGAAACTTCGACACCTTTGGACCTTTTGTAGCACAGTTGCCGACAAGAATCACAAATACAATCAAAATCAGTTATGTTTGGGGTCCTTTTTCTAATTTCAGTTATCAGCTTTTCCTCTCTGAGGTTTAAAAGATGTTTCCATGTAACTATGGTGCTCGGACCTTGTGTGCACTGAAAACATGGCCCACATTCAGGTTTACCACAAGGTTTTGGTTTCGATTTTTTGCTTTGAGCAATGTCACCAACCTCAGGAAGTTTCCTTTTCCTCTCCCTCACCCCAGCGAACAATTACAAATCTGGGGAAATCCATATTGCAAATCAAAAAAAAAACCTACATTTGATGGAAAAGTTGGAAAAATGTAAACATCTGGTGGCCACGGTGGCGCTGCACGGGAAATGTCATCTGGATGATCTTGCTCCGATATATCTAACTGATGAGGTGGTATAGTCACAGGGCTACGAGGCAATGTCATTGACGGCTGTATTGGCTTGGCATCACTGGAATCTGGAGGTGTCACATTTGGAGGCCGAGGTTTCCTGATCTGTAATGAGAAAAAACCAAGTACAAAATATTTGAGAATTGTTCTTACAACTTTTTACTATTTTTGAAAATTAATTACAAAATACGTAAATTAATTAACTTTCCTTTAACCCTTAACCTCTCTACCGTGGGTGTACGGAGAGGAGACTATCCCCTTTGGGAAGGAGGGAGGAAATAAAGGGCTGGGGATCAAACACATGGCCTCTCGCATGCCAGGCAAGAGTTTTCATTGTGCAACCACCAAGTGTGATGTTTCGGGACTTGGTCTCTCTATTTAAGATTTTGTATGATTGATGACTGTTAGGGTCGGGGGATTAATTTTGTTTTCTAACTTTCGTTGACAATATTATCTCACCAAACCTGTGAAAAAAGAATAAGAATATTTATATTGTTTTCTCTAACTAATTAGACAAAAATAACTGCACACCATCTTTTTTGAGGTCATTGTGTGAAATCAGTATAATTTGGATCATATTTTCTTCAGATTAAATTTAAAATAGGCCGTTAATCCCCTTGTTGTATTCATCCCTTTTTAAAATTTAGATCAACTCAGATGTTGCGTTCATGTTTACGCACTGCATTTACGTGAGCTTGTTTGTGCGTTGATACACTTACGCGATGTTGTTAAGGATGTCACAATCCGGAGTCATTATACAAAGTCATTATTCTCCTATAAAGACTCAGGCCCTGACAGCGTGTGAGTTAAAGTTATTACATGTCCATCGATTAATATCTTTAAAATCATTCAGGGTTCTGATTCTTCCGGAAGAAATCTTCCTTTGTATTGGTAGAGAGAGGAACATGTGCAACTTTTAATGTGGAATTAAAGACCACAACAACATGATTTTTTAGTTACTTCCAAAGTTCCAATTTCAGCGGAAGAAACTGGAAGAAATAGTTTCTTCCGAGGAAAAAAAAAACGTGTTTTTTTTTCCGCTTTGGAAGAAACTGGCGAACCCTGAAATCATTACTAAGTGCAGGAAAAAATAATTGAATTTTTTAAAAGTTTAAAAAAAAAAAAAAAATTTTTTTTTAGTTTTCAAAATCCAGATTTTGTTTTGCTCCTCTCTAAAAATCCCCATAAATCCGGAACACTGGCATCTTTGTATAAAATGATATTAAAGTTTGGAAACAATGAACAGGAAAATATTTTTAGGAAACAAGTTTTAAGCACTTTTTTGAGAGCATTTGGATGAAGATTGTGAATAAATCTTGAAATAGAGCCCTTTTTTAACATTAAATTCAAATACATTTTTTTACATTGCAAGTCCCTTGTCAATGATCTTTTTCAAGGCTGTTTATAAATAAAAAGTACACAATATTTAAAAATAAATTTGAAAAAACTTTCTAAATGAAGGCGGACAGGGACGCTTAAAAAGCAGATCACCATAAACGCCACAGATATTGAAATTGTATCTTACCTTCAATACCTTGTTTTTTCTCTTACGGCGACGACGTCTCTTTGCTGCCTTCAACTTTTTACGTTTGGCTTTGGTGGCCTGCCGCTGAAGTATATATGGTTTGGTTTTGCAACCGACCATTACTCTAGTCTTCTGTTGCACCGGAGATGATAGTTGTCGATAAGTTATCATCGGATAACAGTGCAGTGGCTTAGGTTGCACAAGATGACGGCAAACCTTTGGTAATGGCTGCTGATTGTCAGAAGCTGGTAAGATCTTCAACAATACGGGTCGGGTGAATTGACACATCTCCGCTGAATGTTGGAGGTACTGACGCCTCTCCCTCCGAATCTGCTTGATACACTTAGGTTGGAAAAGAGGAGGCACCATAGATGGTGGATATCTGGGCTTCTCTCTTCTAAAATGCGTAACACAATTGCTGACAACTTCTTCGGCAAAATAGAAATAGCCGTCCCGGTTGAGATGTAGAGCGTCGGGGGAAAAATCAAAGTTTTTCAAATCAGCACCAATGTCAACAAATTTGACATTGGGAAGTGAAGCGGCAAGGTTGCCTAACATGATGTTACAGTACTGCCCTGCAGCATTCAACGACACCGAGTCATTTCTTCTCAAAATGTGATTGATTAAAATCAAAGTATTGGGAAAAATGTCCCGCAAAGTTATTAAAAGCGATCGAAAGTTAGAAACAATGCGATCAACAAGCAAAGACTGTAGGTCGTTGGTGCCAACATGTAATAAAACAATGTCCGGGCTTGATAGAACCAGTTCATCAGTTATTTCAACAATGCTCTGTCTAATGCTGGATACAGTGCCACCACGCTGACAAAACAAGTTTACGTCGCATCCACCTATAACGCTGCAATCTTCTTGCAGGTATTTGGTTAATGAGTCACCAAAGATGAACACTTTTGGTTGGAGACCGAGGGGGGTTGACGACTCCACCCCTGGTGAAAACCTGGAAAAAGAAAAACATTAAAAAAATAAATTAGGACCTACAACAAGAACTTTGTTTACGAAATCAAAGTTAAAGATTAATTTTCTTAAAGGGCATATTCCCACATTTAAAAAAAAAGATTTTGCTAAAAACAATCTTAGTTATGGTTACATGTCTATTTTAGGTCCGGTCCGGGGAGTAATCAAACGGGGCGGATCGGGACGGGTTATTTTGCCCTGGCCTTGGTCCGGGTATATCCTGACGGACCGGAGATCACTTTTTGCCAAGACTCCAAGAGATCTGTAGACGTGTAGGCGATGAATCAAGTAACGGGGTATTGGAAAGCAAATTATAGACCCCGTTAATATTTTTTATAGGCCAACTCGACCTGATACATAAGCATACAATTTAAAGTCGTGGACATCCCAACTTAGAAAATTTTATATTTTGATATAATTGACTTGTCAGTTCACAGTTGAATACATTTTAAATTTTAATTCACAACAACGAGACGTTTGGTATATCTCGTATAGTGGGGTCTTTCGGTGACAAACTGCCTCAACTATGTGACAACCTCCCAAATAATAGGGTCTTTTTTTACAAAAATGAAAAAATATAACACAAATTTTCTGAAACTTCAACAATTTTGAAAAATTTCCATCTTTTTTAGCAAAAATTCCAAAAATTAGGGGTCTTTGGATGCGAAAGGTAAAAAATAGGGGGTCATGAGGCGACAGATTCAAAACAAGGGTCTTTCGGTGACAGTCACACTGACAGCGGTCCAAAAAACGGGGGTCTTTTTGATGGAGCGGAAGATACTGAGTGCCCCCCTCCCATTGTGTTATACATCTACAGACTTGAAGATAAGTCAATAATGTCAACATTAAAAGCCATGATACATTAGTATCAACCTTAATTTCATGATTTTCAAGGCATAAAACGGCGTCATGCATTGCCATGGCAATTCAGCCTTCATCACGTTGAAAACATGCACAGAGACTTGATCAATACGGTAAACTATTACAAGCCTACTATGCCGAATTCTGAACCAAAACAATCGTAAAATGTCGAGTTAATCACAGTGATTGTCTTTTCGTCGTATTTCAGTCTCAATTTTAAAGCCAGTTTTCAGGCTCAAATGAATTTAATCATTCACACAATTTAAACCATTCGATACAGCGATTCATGAACGAGTGAAATATGTAAATAAAAATCGTCAAATCTGAGTAATACAGCCAGGAACTAGCTAGATTTGGACGCATTTTGCGATCGTATGGTACTTCCGGTTCATCGTTTTGGTGTTTTAGAATGATTTGTTCGTGTATTTTGGAGGATTCTGATGGATAAAAAGTTAAGAAAATTTTAAAATTAACTCACCCTTCCATTTTGTTGGAGGCACACACAGCTGTATCGATGAAAATTTGCATATATATCGATTAATTATGGCGGTTGTAAAATCTCGCAAAATCGAGCCGGGAACGAGATTTTAAACGAGAGTTCGTAAGTTGTGATTGTTTTGCTCATTAACATACACATCGCGGCCTGCCTGCGACCTAGAACGGGTGCCCTTTTCGCCTCACTGGTTTGCGGTGGCCCCTTATTTTATTTAAATCTGGTTTACATATCGGTTGCCAATTTCCAGCAGGCCAAGTTCTCGATGAATATCATGCGTCGGTTAACTTATCAGTTGCCAAAACGTGCTTATGAATTCCATTTGGTAAAATGAAATGGTTGGTTTATACAACGGTTTCTACGGGGAAAAAATAGTTTGGATATGGTTGGCAAATTGTGTCTTCTCACGTTTGGCTATTGGGTAGTAGTCGAAGTTTTCGGGCGGACATCCGTACCTAAAACGAAGGTGAAAGCAATGAAAGGCTGATTTTTTTTACTTGTTGGAATATTTTTTCTACAAGACAACATTTAAACCAGATTACGTGATTTTATTGAAGCATCGATTCAGTAAGCTTACTCTTGGCCACATTAGTGTGCTATAACAAATACTTTAAATTTCTCAAAAGTGTTTTATTGATGTCTTACAACTCAGTTTAGACCTATACTACTCACGAACAGTGAGAGAATGACAAAGTAAACAGCCATTTCAGCTGGTTTACTCTTTTGTAACTAATAACAACATTGTTTTTTAGCGTTTTCTTAAACTGTAAAAACACTCCTCTAACACATTGGTTGTATCTTCAGTTCGGTTAGTGAAATTCTGTGATTTAAAACTCTTAAAGAAGCTAAAGGTATACCGCTTGTAGCTGTTTCAAATACAATACCAAATTTAGATTTTTTATGGTGAATAAATATAATAAATGTTGCCATTTATCTGTTCTAAGTATTCTGGGACGCCCTGGGAATTCGGCGGAAGAACTCATTTACCCCAAGAATAAGATTGTGAATAATGTGAAACAGTCACTCACTTATCTCCTATTCCTGATGCCCAAGCACCTCAAAACGAAGTGAACACCATCCATACCAAGCCGTTGGTTGTATGCGCACAATCCTGGCACGTATAGGTTGTGGGAACTTGATGGTCGCAATAGAGTTTCGGTCAGAATATGCAGTAAATGTCTGTCAAAAAAACCCAGAAAGATTATATATAAACAAATGTGTAAATGATATTTCTATTTCAATTGCTAAAGTATTTTGAAAAAAGGTGAACATTTAGTAATTTAGTTTTAGCACTTTCATGCTTTCAAAACCGCGCCAACTATTCTACTTGAAATGAAGCATGGGAAAAATTGGGTAATTAATGATAATGAAAATTGTAGTTTACACTTTCATATAAAGTAAGTATACTTACAACATGATTATTATTTCCGTCCACAATATATGACAAATCACTTTCAGAATGTCCCGTTTGTACTTGCAAGTGTGTCACCCAGTGATTCCAAGTTAGAGACGGCAGAACCCTGGGTATGCAGTGATGTCATTGTTACTGACGACGAAAATGTAACCTGTATCCAGGGACCTGAAGAGTGTTCATCCAATGTAGCCCAATAATCATCCATATTGTTCAATCGACCTTTCCATGATTGGAGTAC
>JAUMTS010015468.1:0-11508 GCA_032273385.1 Ophiopholis aculeata | reverse complement strand
ATGGCCCAGGACCGTTGCAGCTGGAGAAAACTTGTGGTCGCCTGCTCCGCAGCCGAACGATGATGATGATGATGATGTTATCTACAAAACAATATCTTAATTTTTTGACGAATTGTGCTTATTTGCACGTCTTTAAAAGTAACATCGTTTCTTGTATTTTACTGTAAAAAGAAAAAAGACCAGCGGAGTTTGTTTCCATCAAATTATTTAAGAAAGAAGTTATGTGCGAAATTTTCCCCCGTAGTCGTGCAGTGTAGTTTTGGCGTGGTGTTAACGTTAAAAAAGGAATAGGTCAAAGATATTGACAAGTCGTCAGTTTCCGGATTAAGTATTGCAATGTATACGTAGACGTTTCATTTGTCGAATGATTATTGCTTAAACGTGTGGGATTGTTTTGTCACTTGTTTCTACCAAAGCGATGGTAACTCGAATATCACTTTCAAACAACATCTGCGAAAGCAACATTATCCTTTGTATCGGCTTCAGATACATTTACATGTATATATTTGTTCAAAGGTTAAATAATAATATGGGTCACAATCGACAATTACAAATTGATATACCTGAAAAAAGGGTAAGAAAAGACAATCGTGAATCGGAATGACATATTCGCCAAACTGTATAAAATTTAATTATTTAACGACAATTTCATCTCAAAAGATACTTTTCCTTGTAGTTCTACAAGGCTAGGTCATTTAAACAAAATCGTCGTTTACTATTTGTGAAATACGCTCACATAAGCGTCAAAATTGGTCAAAATTGCTTTTAAGCATACTAAATGGCTTTATATCAAATGGCACAAATGTGACGTGCTTTGCTCGCTCAGAAGGCAATGATCAGAGAGAGATAGCATATAGTCACTAAAGCGTCGTGTAAATGTTGTCTAGGTATCTGATGGTGATACGATTGACAGAATAGATTGTCGCTTGATTTGAATTCGAAGAAAACAAAGCCCAAATTGCTGCTGTTTCAGGAGATTGAAAAAAAGCGTTGCTGCAGTGAAATAAACATTTTATGAGAAAAAAAATATGTCTTTTTTTGCACGACTAAAAAATTTTTGCCCCACACACCGTATACCTAAAACTTGTCAAACACTATTAGAATATTATTATAACGGTTGATAGAAAGTGTCAAAGAATTTAACATAGGGCAGGAAATGTAGTATTAGTTGCACAGTCTTGCGTGAAGCATCGGATACTTGCCGGATATTTACGATAAAATGTTCAGGGGGCAAGTTGACTATCACAGACGTAAGAACCGTTTGAAATCACTTACAGCTTCTCTAAATGTGTAAACTGAGTTATCTAGAATATTTGAGATTGTCAAATGAAAATGTCGGTTCCCGTTTAATCCCTTATTCTACTTTGTTAAATTTGTCGTCATCCGATTAAGACAAGTCGAAAGTGATACGTTTATACAAAATTAAATTTGATTTAAAAAAAACGATGGCGATAGCAAAACGAAAGTATGGTTGTCCAGGACCCTATTTAGCAAACGGAAACAAAAAACAAATTTTGGTGTTTTGAAATTTCTAATGTTTTTAAAATAGCACATTAGGTACCTGAGGCACAGGGTCTGTTTTGAATAGAGTGCTTGAACGGCTGTAATTTTTCTGCAAATGTATTTATATGTCAGGGTCATTGTTGTTTCTGATCGAAAATTGGCCATGTCTTTCCCAACCTGAGATATTCCATAAAAACTGCCATCTCCTTCCCCTCTTCTTCCCAGCCCATCCACAATCCCCACCTCCCATAAGGAAGTATAACATTCCAAAGTATTCGTATATGCACCGACAATCTAGATTTATCAAAATGAACGTTTCATTTATCTGGATTTGTAGAAGAATTACAATGACTTGCTTGTGGACATTCAAAATGACATCCTCTTTGGTGGAGGGCACAATTTTTTTGGAAATATAAGACAATTCAGAGTTTTACCCCTTCACAAATTGCAAATTTAATTTGGTCCTTCACCTTCTGTTACATCAAACATAATCGGAGATACATATTTTTGTTGTCAAGACGAACAGTATAACACTATTTTAGCAGGTTAGGTTTTACACTATATTTCGGTCAAGAAGCTAAACATAGTTAAAAAGGGCACTTTCCTATCATCGCATGGTCTTGCGAGTTAAATTGAGTCTTATCAGCAAATATTTGAAACTTCAATGTATGTGTCGAGGTCATCCTAATAACCCCAAGTACTTTCAAATTCGGTCATGTGCCACCTTATTCGTTTTTGTACACAAATCACTCCCTTTGATATCCAAATGTTGAGTTGCTTTCATAACTGGCGTACAAAATTACTCTTTAGGGTTTGAAAATGGGGAGGCGGGTGGACAGGGATGTCTTTGTACATTTGTAAATTATTAGATTGGCGCGGCTAACATGTTTGTCTTTTGCATTTATAGTGCAGCTGCTGTATCTAAACAGATTGTCTACCATCCATGAATGTGTCTTTGAGCAAAAAGATTACATTATATCAGAGAGTGTATCTAGTAACGATTTTGCCTACGCAAATGTAATTTATAATGTGTATTCGGACATGCTGAGCCTTTGATCTGATATGATGGATTTACTTACGCTATTTATAACTAGAAACTTCAATGGCGAAGTCATTCAAGATACAAATCTTATCCGTTATCTCGAGTGAGAGAGACCTTTTCACTCTTGGGGTACGCTCACATTCGTTACACCGGCAACTTTAAATAAGCATCCTTGCCCCTACATGTATCATCACTGTCGTAAAAGTTACAAGTATGTGCTCGTCTGTAAAACGTGACAAAGAAATGGAAATCTACCTCAAAGCCCCATATATAATTTGAATCACTGATAATATCTTTTTTTTTTCTTCACCGTGTACAAATAATTTGAAAAATAAATGTCAATCAGGAAGTATGAAATATTGAGCATAAATATTTGCACATTGAGCTTTAAAACAATCTCAGCGCAGATGTTTGCTTTACATGTGATTGGTATTACCGTCCTATTTTTTCTGAGTTAAAGATGTCACTTTGTAAGTACACTTCGTTAATCTTAAGCTAAAGCTCCATCTGGGGAACATCGAACAATATTGACACTGAGAGCAATTCAACAAAGTATCATTTTCTTATTACAGATTGGTGTTTCGGATAGTACCGATATCAAATAAGGCACTGCAACGGATCTCTGTGGAAAATTAAGCGCAAATATTGACATCAATTACTAGGTAACTTGCGATGATTTGCCTGTAATTGAGATATGTTTGTTTCCAATATCAGCATTGGGAAAGTCAACAGATATATGTATTACTGTATGTTAAACATATGTTTAAAGACAACATGACTTTTCGGCAACGTATAGATTGATATTGGATAAAGCACGAATTGAATGGCTTTGGATTATGCACGAACTTACTTACTAAATTTGACATGTATAATGTGGATAAACCCTTATTTAATCTATGAATACACAAAATTAATGAAGGCGAACACAAACGCAGCACCTTTTTCGCTTAGTTGTGCCTTTTCTGATGCAATAAATAATAAATCAATATGATTAAGATTTCCAATCGGAAACCTAGTGTTTGATTCTAAAATTGATCAATCCCGATTATCGTCGCTTATATTTTGTTTTTCACAGATATTTAAACTGATTTATCTTCCCATGTCTTACTCGGTAATACCCTTTAAGACTTCATGGAATTGGAAAACCAATTAAAATATCATGATGTACGATGGTTAAGTAGAATACAAAAAAAATAATATAAATACAAAACAATTCCGCGCATGTCAGCAATACTCCCTTAACATGATTGACAGTTCCTCGCATATTTGATCCGCAAAGTGTTAAACCTGTCAATATCTTTGACCCATTTCTTTTTTGTAATTATATTGTTAGATACTAAGACTACGAAAAAAACTTATACTTGGGAAATTTCTTCTCAGATTAAACAGCTAACAAATTGATTATATTGAGATTCAATAAATGTTGTACTTTCCAAAAGCATCTCAAATACATTACAAAATTAAGACAACTGACACATTTATTTGGATTGAGCAGTGTATGACATGTGTCAAGTAACTGAGAAGCACTTGAAATAAAACTTTATGAGAAAACATGGGTTTTTGTTATGATTATCGGCATAATTTTTTACCCATGTGTCATTAAACATGTCAAATCCCGTGAAGATATCTTTTTATTAATATCTTATTACGGGCGAGTGTGTTAAATATTAACAGCGAGGAATCTAAAGTAGGTAATGTTTGAAAAGATAATTTCAGTGAGAAGCTGTTTTACAAAACTTTTACCATAATTATATGCCCAAAAATCCAAATATATAGTCAAGGCTACTGGACCTCTTCGGGTAGACATATTGCACAGACTACGCATAAGTATATGGGAGAGCAGCCACTGGCCTGAAGACTGGAAAATACAAGAGTTTGTAGTGTTATTTAAATCCGGTGACCGCAAGCAGTGTTCTAACTACCGTACTATAGCCCTCCATAACCAACAAAATTAGTTAAAAGAACTGTCGACCACATTTAAATACACTTCTGGTGTCAAAGGTCACCCATGTATCACCAAAGGTCAGATAAGGGGTAAATATCGTACGGAACACTTAATGACTGCCAAATTTGGTCAGAAGAATCATCGACCAGGTTGAAATACATTAATTGGGTCAAAGGTCATCAAGAGGTCACGTGGAATCATGTAAATGTCAATTTCCTGCATAAAAAGGGGGACTGAAGATGCTACAGGTTCTCTAGTGAGTATTGACCATGTTTATCTGTGAACTGCCTATTAGCATGCACTACTGACAGAAAATAACACATTTATCTGCAACTGGAAATGTTGTTCATTTGAATTCTAAACGCAATACTTTACATGTTTAATCACCTGGGTGTAATAAACACGATCTTTTGAAAACAATATTTACTCTCATGAACAATCTTCTTGAATCGGATTCAAGATGTGGCAGTTGATCTAATAGTTAAACACAGAACTTCATTAAATCATCACACAACCCGTGTGCAACTATTTGTTTGCAATGTTTTTTCGGTCACAGAATTAAGACTCCAAAAACAAAATGAACTCCCAAACAGGTCCGTAGCCAGCATTAATTGGAAAGGGTGCGCGACCCCAAGACGTGGACCTTTTGAACGTAAAAACTAAATCCCCTCACAAAACACCGATTTTTGACCCATTTTATGATTTTAAAAATGGAACTTTTCGGCTCAACCCCCTTACAAAACACCCATTTTGACCCGTTTTGTTTCAAAAGTGTGCCTTTGGACCGAATGGGGGAATCTCACCCCACTACCCTGGCTACGGGCCTGCTCCCAATGAAATTGCTATATTTTAGAATGTTGTCTTTGACGAAATCAAAATAATATGCGAAATAAAATTGTTGCGTATTTTGTTGCAATATGTCATAATATCTACCTTTATAGTTTCAGCAACACTAATAAGTATTAAATTTCAACCACACGTATCCCTAGTCACATAAAAGTCCAATGTTGAACTTGTAACAGATGTGACGGTTTATTTTGAGCTGAAATTGTTAAATATTGATTATTCAATGTATCAAATTCTGTATTGGATACAGAACGCACACCTGTTGCTTAAAATGTGCGATCGTATATAATATTGCTAGGTAATGTGCATCGGCAACAACTATATATATTTGTTTTCTGTTCATTTCATTTTGCGCTGAAGTTTGCATGTGCAATTGCATTACGCCAATGTACATCATGCTATATTTCAAACATGTTTATTTGTGAACTGCTAAGAGCAGTACTGACAAAATATAATGGGGCTATATCATTTGTACATGTTAGTTTATCTTGATTTGAATTACATGTTATATGATCTACAGATTAAGATGCCTTTCTACTGATTTTGTTGTCACAAAAAGTTGCGTGCTTTTACATTTTAAATCGTATCTAGTTAATAAAACGTTAGCACAGAATGAATATAAAAAATAGACACATTGCATTGCACATTTACGTACTTGAGATTAAGATTGACCTTTTGATGCTATTCTATCATACACATCTTTACAATATTGAATATAAATAGTCTGTGTCTTTTAAAGATATTAGTGAGAATCTGTGAGAATATTCAAGTAATTGATACATATCATTTTACAGTGCAATATCTTCCCTTGAACACATCAACATTTATTCAGGATCAGAAGTCCCCGTCCAAAGAGAATTTGACATTTCAACAAGGTGGTTGCTGATATGCTGATAGAATGTAAATGAATTTGATACTCAATATAACATTTTACGCAGATAGTTGAACTACGAGGAAGTCTCATTAGATGATATAATCATATACGATTCACGTATCGCATACCAACTGGACTCCTATGAATAGCAATGATTTGTATTAAATTAATCCACCAGGTTACGCACATTGACAAGTTATATGGAAATGAAAAATACATTAAAAAACCAAAGATCATACCGTAGTAGTACAAATAGACTAATATTGAACTTTGTTATATTGAGTTACATTTAAATTCTGTCAGAGTCGATACTGTTACAACGAATAAGCTTTCGTGGTTATAACGACATCTTCATCAGTATTGTGTAGATCATTGTAAGAACTTTAATCGCAACATCAAAATTGACTATGTCCAATTGAAAGGGACGACCAGTTTTGGAGGAGGAAGATCGGAGAAACTGCCAACTGTCAAGATAATCTATTTACACATATTGTTTTTAGTTTTAAAAGTATGACAAATAAACAAAAAAAATAACCAAAATCAAATACAAATGGAAAGATTATGTAAAAACATCTGTCACATAATGAATAGGACCACCTATGATGAACATCTGGATCATTTGAAAAATTGTAAAAAGTATGTTAACCTTAACATAATTGATTACTTCCATGTGGACTCATTTGTTTGAAATTTGTAACAAAATAATATCAAGGACAAGAAAAATAATTTGTCAATAACAACACACACAGCATTCTCTTAGAGTGTTCTTAATCTTATAAAATAGAATGAACTTCAAACGTTTGAGAGAAAATAACGTGCATGACCTTGCAATAATTCGTTGGTTGTTAAATCGTTCACATGAACCACAAAATCGCTGTTGGCTGCCACATGTTTAAAGAAAACTTGCACTCCTATTAATGGTGATATTAACACAGCCAACAGAAACACCACTGTATTGATTATGTCACTGTTGCCAAACTTACACATCAATATTTGGCATATAAAAACTAACAACATATTTGGCAAATAAGTTGCACTAAGAAAATGCAAAATTTCAAATAAGGAAAAACAGTTTACTAGTGCAAGACCCCTTTAGTGAAACTAATTGACATCCCTAACCATAAAATACAGCTTATTAAGTAGTTCCTAAGCAGTTCCTTAGCAGTATATTAGCTGTATGGTCTGTTCAGGTGTACAACTTGATTGTACACTTTGTCTCCTAGTAGTATGGCGGTTAAGCCTTATGCAGCTACATTGTACTGCTTACCATACTGCTTCACTACATAAATAATACAGTTTTAGCAGTACAGTGTGCACTAGCCGTAGTTATACAGCTTAATTGCACACCTTAATTCTCACCAATATGTTTTACTCTCGCTAAGCTGTATCTCTTTAGCAATAAAATAAGCAATATATTAAGCAATACTTGCAGGTAAAAGTCATCATCTTTTAACTGGAATGACAAGGATACCAACTGCCATTCCAGATAAACAATGTGTTTAAGAAATGTTGTGCATGATTTAAAGGGCTTGAAATCATGGAAAGAATACAAAGTAGTGCCATATGTTTAGAATGATTTCATCTATAGTTGTCTTCAAGAGCAGTGCTAACATTTCAAATGTATGGGTATGTTTTAAGTTTGGTCAATATTTGGAACATATGAACTGTATTCGAGTAGAATATTAACATTGTTGACTATTTACTGATACACAGTGTCAAATTTGAATTACATTGCAAAATCACCAGATTGGTCGAGAGTCAGTTTTCATGTGATACTTGCAAGCTAGCTGTTTAACAAGCTGTATACTGCCAATATATGCCGTATATTACACGCCGTATACTGCCAATACCAGCTGTATAACAAGCTGTATAAAACTCATATAAGTAGTATTGTACGCGGTACACTCCTATTATGAGCTGTATTTTAAGCTGTTTACTGCCAATATGAACCGAATTACAAGCTGCTACTGCTAATATAAGCCGTTTTTTGAGCAGTATACTGGTAATACAGACCGCATGACAAGCTAGTACCGTAAGGCTTATAAGCTGTACGGCACAGCTGGTATCGTACACCATATATCGTCTAGTATACAGCTTAGGTACTGCTTAATGTTTAGGTAAGGGATACCCTTCTTTTTTGAATAATGTTGCTGTCTGATGAATTCTAATTAACACAAATATCAAGAGTAGCAAAATGATCAAACGATATGTTAGAGACATACCCGGTAAGTAATGTCTTCTTTGGCTCCAATGGAATTAAAATATAAACCGCATTTGATGGCCGGTAATTGATGCGAGTGTAGTTAACTGCATGTTAGATAGTAATGTTATATGGGGCAAATAGATACATGCGCCGAACTTACAGATACAATCACCGTCATGCTTCGTCTGGATTAGTCATTCCACTAATTGAAATTATTAATTCAGAGATACCTTTGCCTTACTTGTGGTAATAGAAATATCTTAAGTTCATGTATGCAAATACATAAACTATAATTTGTTAGTAGGTAGGCACTATATGTTATCAACTTCAATCACAGATGTGAAAATGACTCGTGATAAACTTTGGACAGACATATGCATTGGTAAAAATCGTGTTTCTTATATTTTACAAATTCAAAATGTAAAGGTTGGTATCGGTTATGCCATCATGTCATATAAGACAAACCTGAAAGAATAGTGCATTTGCATCAGTACGGTGTACTTGTAAATCCTTGTTGTTTCATATGAACACATTATTCTCTGTTTCATAAGAGGGCATAAAGCACATTTACGATCATTGAACTAATTCAATGACGTCGCTCTCCAGTCTAGTCGTTGTTATCAAATGATGGTAATTGTGACATTCAGTAGGGACAAGTTTGCATTTTTACTCGGTCAATTACAGTTGATGAATACCATGGGTAGATATCTAACTGGTGATTTTGATTGAGAAACCTTCCCTTCACCCTCGCATTTGGTAGTGAAATATAAACGCATGATTTGCAATTGGTATGAGCAAAGAGTATAAGTTTACTTCTTTGACTGTTTATCCACGTAGATATGTTCGGATAAGATTAATGAATTTCAATACAAACTCTAATATAATCTAGTGTGCTGGTATGCATTTCCCTTTGATATAAGGTGTATGTGTATTGCTTAATCCTTTTGTGCATTATTTTAAGACTGTTAGTCCTTTTGCTGAAAAATGGGGGGGGGAACGGTTTCCGTCGATTTTAAATGATGCCATGGCCCCTGGCACGATAGCTCGACTTGGTAAAATTGATAGGGTTAGTAGGAAACATATTTAACATTTTATCGCAGGTATTGTGATTAGAAACATTTTTGTGATTTTCTAATTTTAATATGTGTGTCAAACACGGTATAAATCATTCTAGGACACCCTGTATATAGCGTCTCACTTTTAAAATGAAACAACCCTTTTATGCATCTATTCATTATAGTTTAATTACATTAATATATTTTATTTATATATTTCATTCTTCATTAACCTGGTGAATCCAATCAATGCACTGGCACTGTTTTTCCTTGAAGCTCAAGCGAAACAGGGCCTAAAGGACATAATAATTATACTTCAATACAAAGACAGTTCAAATTGATACGACTTTTTTGATAAATGGGCACCAAATACAACATGACAGTTCACAAACTAAAACAATGCTGCACGGCACTAATTAGTTAGGTAACCAGAGAAACGTAAACAAAATTAGAAGGTGGGCTGACAGTCAAAAAGAAGACAGTTCCATAAAGTTGTACTCAACTTGCAGTATCTGCTAAAATAATCTTAAAAATCTCACTTCCGAAGCTTGAATGTCATTTTCCGTACTCTAGTAAGTTCGTCTTTGGTAAGTTTACAGATTTCCCCTTTGTACATACGAACAAATGCAGATGAAATAACGTTCCTCTTTAGTGCGGCTGCAGCGGCGTTGATTGTGTAAATTATGACATTTCGGAGTAGAGATTTCTTCTCTAATCTTCTTACCCAACCTCTGTATTTGCTCAAGCATCAATGTTTCCTACTGTTTAACTGATTTAAGAGTATCAAGTGATAAAGTATTATATTTTATAATAGTGTCGGTCGTTCTCTAGTAAGTGACAGTTATGCATGTATAATAGCAAAAAAAACCAGATGTTATTAAGTCACAGTATATAAAATAGGTTGATATAATACTCCTTTTTAAATCAAACATATACATCGACAAACATCACAAGCAAATAGCTCAATTGTCATATGTGCTCTTTGTAAAACACGCCTTTAAAGTTAAAAAATGTATGAAAATCAAAAATCCTGCACAACAACATATGCTTCTTTAACATATAAGTGAGCTTCTGAAATTATAACATCAGACAGTGTGTCAGATAATATTTCCTGGTACTTTCCTACAGAGCTCGTATCATGTTTTATTAGGTTTGATTTAGAGCGGAAATTATTCAATATTGATCATTTGATGATGCACATGACAGGCACGAAGCACACCTGGTGCTAATAGAAATATACTGTGGCAAATGTGGGGAGCAACAAGTGGCATTATAGGCTTGATTAACATGTAGAATCTACCAACTGTGCTACAATGTAAATCCTGGATGTAAATATGTACAATCTATGACGTGTTGTTCCTAAAAGTAAGAATAATTTCATTTATAGCTTGTTTAGAGAATTCTTCAATAGAACAACAATAATAGTATACCTATTATCAAAATTTATCCTCTACCTTTCATGTTTGTCTGTTGTAGATACCTGATATTCTAAAGCAACACTATAGATTATTTTGTATAATCAATTGATATTTTGCATACAGTATACAATTACAATTGATAAACAAACAAAGTGATTTACAACAGATGAGGTGCCCAATGACATCACATGTTTACAAATAGGGGGCCCTCTATCGATTTACACTGGGCAAAAACACAAATAATTGTTGGCTGAAAAACACAATTAAAAATCTAACAGAAATCTCGAAAAGGGTAGTAGTCATATCATATCGACTATCTTTTCTACCCTCAAGACATCGTTCTATGATACAATAGCTAAAGGCCAAACTCCAATATTTCAATCAATTGGTGCTATAACATATATATTTGGCACACAGCAATGGCACTACAGAAAATGTGGAAAATAAATTGCATTTTGAAAACTCTATAGTGGCCTTATGCTTGATAATAAATGACACACTAAATTTACACTGGGCAAAAACACAATATGTTTTGTTTCGAAAAGATGTCTCTGGGTTTGAATCTGGTGTATAGGTAAAATAAGATTTAAGTGGTCAGATCCCATTTCAACTTCCTCTGTAT
>JAUMTS010015357.1:0-11512 GCA_032273385.1 Ophiopholis aculeata | reverse complement strand
TGTGCAGACATAGTGAACTATATGTAGACTTCCTATTCACTATTCAGTATACTCAGATGGTTTTATAATAAGCCTGCTTTCTAAAAAAAATGTACTCTGGAGCCGTTTTTTAAAGCAAGTTTATAACTCGTGTCCAATTGTTCGATATATTGATGTTAATGGATATTTATTTTCTTATTTGTAATTTTTCAATAGTATCTAAACCTAAATTTTATTAAGCAAAATAAAATAAATGAAATGTCTTTTGTCTTTTGTGAAATTCATGTTATAAAAAAACACATGATAACGGTCTCATCTTTTTTGTTTTATAAATTGAAACCCGTTAGGTTATATAAGACCTATATTTGATTGAGATATAAGAACAAACAATGTTCTTTAAGGCTTTTAATCTGACATTGCAGATTAAATTGAACTTGACGTGAGGTAAATGAGGTTTACAAACATCGCCGGTAAAAATATCTTCATGTCAATGTGGTAAATCCGCTCTACTTTTGCCACAACATAAGAAGGAAATTGACTTTGTATCTGATTTGTGTAAAGGAAAACCGCGTTAAAATGTGACTTTTAGTCAACGTATCTTTCTTGAAAAAACTGTATAGTTATTTTGCAGGAATATCTTTATATCGTAATTGTTTTAATATTTTAAAGAAAAAACACCATGCAAATTTGTTGTGCGAACATCTATAATGAACTTTATTTTCTAACGTAGATCTTTTTTGGGGGGTTAAATTGAAGGTAGAAGATTTACAAACCGTACACTGAAACAATTCAACATAAAAACAGACAGACTAGAATGCGAAACCGCGTGAATGGTGCTAACCCCCCCTTTAAAGATTACACAAAAGACAGGTATTGTTTTTATACCTTAATTAACTTATTTAATTTTACAAAGTTACACTGGAGTCCTACTGTTACATTTTTAGGCACATACACAAGTGGAAAATTCATCAACTGAGTCAAATTAAAACAATAGAAAATGACCCGAACTCCACAATCTCCACCAAAATGCTAGGTTAATATAAAGTCTTTATGGTAGGTATGTAATCCATTTCAGAAAATATACATGTTTACTGAACTTGCCTCCTTATGACTAGGCCAAGTAAAAAAATAAACTAGTTTCTCGACCCTCGCGCATCGTTTTTTGAGGCTGTTTCAATATTCTTTTTCTTTTTTAACATTTCCGTTGTAACTTAAGTAAAATGATCTTCCAGATTTTTGTTATCTGTACTAGCTTTGATGATGCGCAAAAAACACCTTTAAAGAAGTTTGATAATCATAAGAGGGGCCTCACTTATTAAAATTATAAATAAAAAATTACCCCGTTCTTTTTGAGGCCTTACTGTCATGCTAAAAATGAAGTGAAACATGCACTTTTTTCCCCGATTTTTGAGGTAAAAAATAAAATAAAATATGCTCTCATCCTCCTTTTTCAAAAAGTTAGGTCGAGTAACTAGTTTTTATTTGGCCCTACACATACCTATGTCTTGAGACAATTCTTCACTGAGACTATCAAATCAAAAGTTTGAATGTACTAAAAGGCCGCGTGTGAAATGTCAACTTGTGATAGCCTCACACTATCAGCGTCACCTGTTCTATCATGGGTTGAATGATGGCACTTTTGAAGTTCCCAGACAGATATTGCTGAGATGCTTAAAGTAATAGCCAGAAGAAACCCTACTTTGTTCCATAATATGAACTTAAAAAACGTGTGAAGTACGGCTCCTTACTGATAATGGCGGGGGTTTGGCGCTTGAGGGTCCCGCCACTGATTCTGGTCACCAACTGGCAACACGTTAAGAGTCTACCTAAAACAGTTTTAAAAACATCTTGAATGCGGACAGGCTGGTTATACACACTGAAAAAGTCACACTACATGTACCTACTACGCGTAGCTACGCACAAATAATAATCTTAACAACAAGAATCCCAGTAGATTGTGAAACAGACTAAGCAATTACGCAACTTCTATTATAAAAAAAAAGTCATTACACACCCTGTTGATGGGCTGGGAACGAGGCTACATAAATCCACCGGTCATACGTTATTGTTATGGCCACAGTCCAGCGAGTTTCAAAAAGATTCTGCAGATGGTACAGCGTATTTGGTGCATAAATACTTTAACTGTATTCAACTGTGGAATGTGCCGGTACTAGCCTTTAACCGAGTCTTAACACATTGCGAGCACAAAGTCTGATAATGCATTATAGAGTTGATGCATATTGATAATCGTCCCAAGTACAACCACACGTGATACATTGATGCAAAAAATTGATGAAAAACCTTGAATCAAGAACATCTATAATAGGCCATGGTTTATCCAGATGGTTTTAAAGCAATTGTCAACTTTAATACCAACCCTATCTTGGAAAGGTCTGAACATAAATAAGTTCGTCGAGAGTGCACTTGGCATAGTACTGCCAAAAACATGACATTTGAACGAACTATATCAGATGAGACACATCAAACATTTTTATGGGTAAATTATTTGTTCAAGTAATAAAACTACAGGAACGTTTTAGCATTTATACCTATTATTACGTGACAAATGTTCAGCGTAAGTATGTGTCCTGGTTATGCAAGTAATAATACAAAGGTGAACTAAATTGACCTACTTATCAAAGACTTGATTTCGAATAGTAATCAGTGTTGTAACTGTATTTTAATTGGAAGCACAAGTAAACATGAATTATTAAATGAGTTCAAAATTGACTCTTTTGAAACTTATTTTGAAATAGCCAAGTTTGAAGTCAAAATAATGTAAGGTTAAATAGTTACAATCATTTTATTCATGGATTTTAACAAGATATTGGCAAAACCTACATATTCATGAGCAATTTCAACCAATCTTCAGCCAATTTGCTCATTAGCTGTATTGATAATTGGCAAAAACAATAAGATACAAAGAACACTCAATCCACATATCACGAAAACGAAATGTCTGATTTGCTTCCCCACATTGCCCCACATGATGAAGCTATTTAAAAAAAAAAAAAATTCTAACATCATGTAAAAGGCTTATCACATCAGGACCCAGGGACCAGTTTCATCAAGCATTGTTGAGAAACATTTGTTGATTAAACGAATATTTGATCTTATAGTTGATTTATAGAGTTATGATTAACCATTAACAATACCATTGTTCTTAAAGACCTGTTTCATAAAATCAAACATAACATGACTTTACGACTGATAAATCAAACTTACGATTGATTTTAAGCTTTATGAAACACGACCTAGGTAAATCATGATTTGCTCATGGTGAATACATGTAGGTTTACAGGATAAGGAAAAGCGCAGTTGATACGTGAGTGACCCACACGCAGCAATTTGGACACTTGCCTTCTCATCACTAAATATCATCAAAAAGAATGCACTTTTCTCTCTTCATCACAACAGCAAGTAGTGCAATTTAAACCGAGGCGCCGAGTTCTATATGAGCCTAGTAGTACTAGTAGTAGCACTTGCAGCGAGTTCTATATAAGAGCACGCTCATGTAACATCCTACAAATGCGCTACCACATGTATAAAAGTCATTGAAATCAATCAGATTTTTTTATTATATTACCTAAACTTTCGCTGCTTATTTACAGCAATAGAAATATTGACTCAAAAACAGATATCCGCTGGAAGTGTTTTGATGCGAATATGTTTTCACATAGCGAAAGTAAACACATGTCCTAGTTTCTTCGAACTATTTATGTCAACACAAGTTTGCATTAAACACCTTTCTAGACTAAACTTGCCCTTCATGTGGATCAATAACTTTGAGAAATATGCCCCTGTAGTACAATAAAAGTCAGCAAATGAGTAAAACCGTTTCATATTAGTCATGGATTTTTCAGTAGTGCCAAACAGTCAGTTTGTATTACACAACGAACTCAAATCACCGTTTAGCCTAAGTATGCACTTTTTCTCCTCATCACAACATGAAACAAAACGGGACATCCCTTCTTCCCGAAATAAATTTGTCATATCTCGTGAATTATTACATTATAATTGTTTATTAAATTTAATGTTAAAAGCTGCACGCACGTCTATACATCTTGAATTATAAATGTTATTGGTTTGACACACTAAAAGCTGTTCGGAGTGCGCAACCTTTTAACAGAAAGTGCATATCATGAAATAAAGAAAAAGTGCTCGTCATTTGTACTGAGAAGTTCAGCCAAACTGGGGTTACAAATTACCTATTAAACCCCAGTTTAAAACCGAACTACCCTTGGAATATATTAAAAATGATACTTTAAATAAACGTTTTCAACAAGAGTCGGGCTATCCTAGTACCCTAGGACTGTGACACGGCCCAGGCCATGCATGTTTTGAGCAAAGATTACTTCATAAACCCTACTACCCTAGGACTAATATATACAAATAATAAAGCTTTGTGTAGGTCATATAGCTTAGTGTATGATCCTTTTAAGGATAGTGCTTGGCAATAATGTAGTAAGGGTGACTTTATTAAAAAGACTATTCCAAGAACCAAAAAGACATCCAGGGTTAGAAAGCCGATTTTCATCTCATGGTAACCAGAAATCTGAAAATCCAAAGTAAAGTTATAAGTTTTTTGGGATTGCAAATCAAATTCTTGCACATTAAAGAAATTAAGACATTTTAAGTTAATGCTTTACATTTGCAATGGTAGCTAGACTGGCAATTTGACTGAATTGGAGTACAATAAAAATGTATAGCATTATCATAACTTGCACCAGGTTTACAGTAAATAGGATAAGATCTATAAACAAAGCAAACAGGGGGAACACCACTCAAACTTTGCACCACTTTGACCCGGGTTCGACTCCCGAGTCCTGCGCCCAATGTGCATTTGTTTCCAGTCCATACTTGTTTTTGCAGTTTTGAAAGTACGACAACTTAGTATCGAGCACTATGATTGTGAAGATTCATCAGGATCGGTAGATAAACATGAATATAAAACATTTATAGATTCTGATCCAATTAACAAAACTTACTGTGGACGTTTCGACACAGTACTGCTGTTGTTATTCTCAACACTTAGATGTGGAAGTGTTGGAAGAAGCAGTAAAATCTAAGGGTTAAGAAAGACAACAGCGGTTGTCGGAACGTCCACAGTAAGGTTTACTAATTGGATCAAGATCTATGAATTCTTTCATAATCGAGTACTATTGTTTTTCTCTTGTATTAACTAAAAGTGGGCTTTTTAAATAAAACTGTTTCTGGCATTCATTTAGACTACTGCTAGCGCTGATTACGGCTTCTGATATGACACTGCGCCTCGACGTCCCTTACATTCTTTGGAATGATATGTTGCGAGTTAAAACACCGACATTTATTTTATTTTGAATATAAATTTGTAGGAGTGTGTTACTCGTTGTTTATATATAAATTTACATACTAGATGCATAAAAGAGAAAAGGTCAATTGAGATCATTTTAAAACTATCTGAGGTGGGGAAATTTATTCTGTCTAAATTTAAGGTCAATGAACTTCTTAAAAATTGACCCTGAAAATCAATATTGCCCGTCGGTGTGAACAGATGATCAAAGGATTCATTTGAAAATTATGTGAAGACACCAAATGAACAATTGAAAATGAAAATGGGTTACCATTATGAAAAAAAAAGAAGCTTTATTATACAATTACAAAAAAAAAACTTTACAAAAAATTCCAAACATATATGTCTCCTTTACGTACACCTGCATTGTATTAGGGATATATTGGGTCTTGGTGTCCCACCCACCTACACCTTGGACAACATGGCGGATAGGAGTAGGACAGTAATGTTTATTGTTAAAATGACAAAGACGTTATTCATCATTTCATATTTTCCTTTTCCCCTTGACCTGTCTATTATTTCATTTGGTTATCGGCCATATTATGTTATGAAGTAATTGTGCAGAGAAATGCCCCGTGGCTACATATATCGGGGACATCCCGTTAATGCTAAATTCGTGACACTGTCAAAAGAAAACGAGTCAAATGTCGGAACCATTTAATAATAAAAAAAAACAACTAAACTATACATTAGGCCCCCTTTAATGCTGATGGGCTAATAAGAAACATCAAGTTGTCTTTTGTTATTTGTAGAAGCTGTTCTTTTGTTTCGCAAATAACTACATCTATAAACGGTTAGCCAATCAGAAACACTGTTATAAAGGCAATAGGTATAATTGGTTTAAAATGCAATCATTATTCTGGTTGCACAGATGTGAAATTTCTTCGGAATTAAAACAATATACCATATTGTGTAATCTCTCTAGGGACGCAACATTAGACTTTAAGGAAGTTTGAAGAAAAAAACACCATGTAAAGGAAAACATGAAAACCCCAATTTGTTTATCCGACCTCAACTTTAACTTGCTACCCTCTTGAAGTCTAACGGTGTGTACCTTAAAGCTTGAAAATCAACCCTAGCGACATCAAACTCATTTCCATCTGACATGTCACATAATAAAAGCTGCCAAATGTGACCTTTGGTGGTGCTTTAACAAACAAACAAGACACCGCGTAATAGCGACTTGACAAGATGTTTCTGTGATGTCTGATTATACATGAGGTTAATTAACTCTATAGGTTTTCTCTATAGTCTATGGTTTGCCATTGTAGTTTTGCTAACTGCCTAACAGGATTTTAAATAGTCTGAAAATGTTATACTGACATTCAATTAGGATATTGTAAGTCATCGTACAAAGATATTAACTTATTTAAAGAAGAACATGAACCATCTATTCTGTCTGTATACAAAAACGTGACAATAACCAATTTTACGGAAAGAAATGATTGAAACCAGTATAATTTTTGAACTGAAATGTTTAATATATAATAAAAATCAATCGGAAATATTGCAAGTCATTAACATGTATAAATAGATTTTTACATTTTGAAAGAAAAACATACACCATGCTCTGTTCGGTCCGTTTACAAATATTAGACAACAACAAATTTTGCAGAAAATCAAACTATTATTAAGAGACGTGTACAACAGCCAACACATCTATTTAATTTGTTAGTATAGGTAAAATAATCATCAGTTTTGAAGTTTGTAAAAAGTCATCGCATGCTATTTCATTTAGATACACCTCTTTCTATTGAAAACCTATACAACGTTTTTCTATTCTGCTTTATCAGTTAAATATTAAGTCGAAACAGTGAAAAGTTTACGGAAGTCATTCACAACCCATCTCGTTGTACTTATGTGGGTCATACATGTTTGTGAAAAGCCCCGAACTGAATAACAACCTTGGTCACTAAAGAAGTATAGGTTTTTCACTTGCGAGTATGTCACACTTCAGTAGATAACAATGATGCGGTGAAAATAACATCCGCGCTTTTCACAGGAGGAACTAATCGTTTTAAAACTTTTACCACATGCACGTTCTGGGCTCAATCACTTGCCTACGGTCTTGAACGAGATATTATATGGCAATTTTTTTTTGTAGATGTATGGCCAGTATGATATTCTATCAAGTTACCATGGTAACCTAGGAAGATTGACATAAATTTTGTGAGACATGACTGGAAGCAATCAAAGCATATTTTTTTCCTCTTAACTGTTGATGTTTCCGGATATTTGAGTGTTTGCTTCATTCATTTTTTGACGTGAGAAAATCACGATTTGATGTAAATGTAGACAGACACTTCACCCCTTCTGTGTATGCCCTAACGTACCCCGGATGTTAGAACCGTATGAACTTGAACCTGTACGAGTGTACATGTGTCGCGCAGAACAACATGTGGAAATATGCCGGATTCATGGCATCATACACGGGGCTTGGAAAAATTAAATATCGTGGGAATTTAGTTAAAAACTGTACTAACCAAGCAAAAATGTGTAAATGTGATTAATATAACCTTGCGGAAAAAATAATAATATTTTGATGATGAAAAAATGAGGTTTATTGTTAAAATATGAAGTCATTGTTCAAGTTCAAGTATGAGAACCGGAAGCGACTAATGGTATAAAATGGGCCCGCCAATCTGACACCTTTTGTATTGAATCACGACTGGAAATGTTGTTACCAGTAAAATGGAAAACACATCTGGAGTGACAAAATAATTGTCGAAACCTCGCAAAGTACATTGAAAGTGGACGTTTTGTACTATTTGTTTGAGAAAAACGTATTTTGCAATCCAGGAGTCAGTCTACGGGCCCGTCTACTGGTTAACAAAAATAATGTTTTTGATCATTTTACCATTAATTCTTCCATTTATATTTTGTAGTAAGATTGAAATAATTGCACAATATATTTGACAGTAAAACTCAAATTGTGGGCAAATACGTTGACTCATCGAAATGATATTTGTTTACAAGACACATAAATATTATCACAAAATTCACAGAAATTCAGTTAACATCACGACATTACTACGAAAAATATACGATTCCGGGTTCAAATAGTACAATACCAGTACTTAGATCTTAAATCAAATCAAAGCAGAATACTCTAATCATTTTCAAGCTTCAGTTGAGATTAAACTTCAAAGGACAGGAACACTTTCTCAGCTTGAACTGTCCTGACTGAATGTCCAGGTGTAAAAGAGTGGGGCTGCATCATCAGTAGAGGACAATTTGGCGCGTAATCCTGGTAACATGGACATTGTCTCCTTTACTTGTTGTCTGTTTTGGTCTGTTAAATATAATGAGGTTTGAAATTGTCTTATTACAAATTGCCCGTCGAATTAAATTTACAACATAGCGGAACAAGTGGTTTACAGCCTGGTTTTACGGCTTGAAAACCAACCTATGTGATGTCTTTCAATCTTAACAAAAAAAAATCATTAAACAATACTAACTTTCCATTGAATATGGATATCGTTTGTTTTAAAATAGGCCAACAAAACATACATTATGGCGAGGAACAAATATATTAAATTAGGAACCAATATATTAAACTAACTGAATCGTTTCATAAACTGTGAGAGAATATACAAGATATACTTTAAATATCAACAATATGACTATCTTTAAACCTTCTCATGTAGTTTATACGTTGCTTTTTGCAAATAATTATCAATGATCGAAACCCACACCCATACATGCAATTCATATTAAGTATCAAAATAACAATTTCTTTTCTCTGTTATACTGCGCTAATTTAATTGTCTTTTCTCATCTAGTCTAGCAATTACTAGTACTAGTAGCAGAGGGACAGCATCCTTTTGTCTGGCTAGGTGATGTTTTCTGATTCAATTACACAAGCAGCATTCACTTTCCCGTCTGTTCATTATGTATACAAGGTGTTCCAAAATTAAGGTTACATGTAGAAAATAGGTCGTACATAAAAATGTAAAAAAAAAACCCAAAGAAAAATGCTTTGAAGAGTGTATTTTATGTTAATTTGTTTAGGTTTCGGGCAATTTCAATACTTGTACTAAAGTATTTTGTATTGTTTAAAAACATAAATAGGAAAAAGGACCAAGGGGTTTTAAACCCCCTCAATAAAAAAAAAATCGAATCATAAATGGTAATTTGCATTGTTTGCAACGTCTGTTTCCTGTTAAAACCCCCTCCATTCAAGTAGAAATTAAGAGGAGGAAAGAGTTATGGAAACCTATATTGTTTAAATTATTGATTGATTAATTTAAAGATTAAATTACAAACATGTTTGGCAATGTTTGAAATAAAACAATCTGGCTGAGTATGTGGAAGAGTTCACATTCGCTTGAATGCTAATGCAAGTTAAGATTTACACTTCTTTTTTTACGGGTATGTAATATAGTTCACATTCTCTTTAACGCTAATGCAAACTCTTTTAAAATAAAAAGAAATGCATGATCATTTCCATTCGTAGTTAGTTCATGGAAATTATCTTTACCTATCAAAATAAGATGATATGTATGTCGTAAGCTTTAGTGTGGATATTTCCGGTGCAAAAATAGCGCCAAGTCTAATGCTAGTATGACTATCGAACTGATCTTTTTATCCACTATTGGATTTGTAAAAACATTAGTTGAAAAGTTTCAACACTAACCGCAGACATCACTCATGACAACAACGACATTGCCCTATCAGTTTAAATTACAATTGTTCCCATGCACGTATTTTTGTAAAAATCAAGAAAATATTCACAGTTAAAACTATCTAACTGAATAATCAAAATGCTATCAAAAATAGGAGCTCTAAGAAAAATGTTATACAATCCGAGTATGACAATAGACAGGCCAGATCGGAGTACTCATATTTACTTACTGATCTGTGACCCAAAAATTTGATCAAAAAAGTTTTAAATCAAAGAAATGTTTTTTTCTGAGAAACCTCACAACATGTGTTCAATGTCATATCAACATATTGCAAAAGTAATGTTTTCTGTATACCGAGCGAAAGCTAGCAAAAGCAAAAAGAGTCAAATTTGTCTTCGGCCAGCTAAAATTCACGATAACATAAAAACAAAATGGTTAATTTACATCACAAAATACGTCTTACTTCTTGGAAAGTTTGTGAATCATTCAAAATTGTCGTTTTGATACTTTCAAAACGGTGATAATCCTTTCAACTTTTCAATATCCACTTATGAGAAATCCCAAGATAGATAGTCCCGGGTCTGTGATTAAATAATGTATATTTTTGACAAAAAAACCAAGGTCGCATGAGCAATCTGCCAAATGTCTCCTTATAATGTCCTGGACTTTAAACAAAAAATGCACGTCAAAGCTTGGTCTATGGTCAAAGTTATCTACGGCCGGGTTAATCCATGTCACAAATAATCCTTACGCGATATAGTCATGTAGTACTAGTATATTAAACATAAACATACACTTAAATTAATACTAGGAAGCTACTAACTTCTGATCATTTGATGTTACTGTTTATACAGGACAGGTAACATCTATGTTTGAAGTTAATTTCCATGGTTTACACATTGGAAATGTTTGTTATGAGTAATGATCATCTGGATTTCTTGTTCGGAAGACATGTGCTTTCGCATCAGCGTTTATTTTTAAATGCTTCTACTTCTTCTTTTATGCGCACTTGCATAAATATTGTGGTCAACTCATTAGGCCCTTCACAATTTTGAGTTTCCTGTTGAAGGTTTAAAAAAGGGAGGAGTTGACTTTTAACTATTAATTAATAATTACTTATTATTTTCTTTATTTTGAAATTAATTCCGTAACCAATATCTCCCTGTAAAGACAGGACCAGACATATAATTATTTTACACACAAAATCGATTATGTTCATTAGCAACAATGTAATCATGTTCTTTGCTTATTCATCATCATAGTTGATAGCAACTATAAAGTCAGAAAGTAGCAAATAATGTATTTTTAAAACAGAAAATCCAAAATAAACATACAATAATTAAACATTGTGCAATTTTCAATTGTGGACGCGGGCGGTTAACAGGACTCACTCAGAATCGATTGTGGAGGGCCTTAACCCTTAGTTGTTAAATAAATAAGGCGGTTTTGTTTGATGTGCAAGGAGTGGGATGGTTGATCGTTGGTGTATGGGGATATGGAGAATAAATAAATAAATAAATAAATAAATAAATAAATAAATAAATAAATAAATAAATAAATAAATAAATAAATAAAT
>JAUMTS010015246.1:0-10443 GCA_032273385.1 Ophiopholis aculeata | reverse complement strand
GGGAGGCTCTCCTGAAACTGCATTATGACATCGACGGGTCAAGGAGGGTCAAGGAGGGCTCTCCTGGAACTGAATTATGATACACTTCTTCTCAAAATAACGTCGAAATAACACATAATTTATAATAATAGAAATTGATTTTTAAATTGGCGGGGGTCCAGGGGCAGCGCCCCGCAAGGTCTCGGGTTTTAGTGGTTTGTAAGGGTGAAGGAGGGCTCTCCTGGCCTCTTTTTACTTAATTCATTGCGAAAAAGACTTAATTTGTTCAGTTTTATTATTCAAAAGTGGGGGCCCAGGCCTTCCCCACTTTTGAAAGTGGGAGGGTCAAGGGCCCCTGCCCCCCCCCCTGTTCCGCCGCCACTGATCGGCATAGCCACTATCACAAGATAAGACCAACATAATGAATCAAAAGATGATTTTAAAAAAAAACGTTGTCTTCTGATATTAAATCAAAAATTTTGTATTTGGCTTACCATAACTTACTGGTCAAGAATGTCGTTTCCGAATGACCTTATTATTATGTTATTATCGCGTTTCATGCAATTGAGAGCTCATAATTGTCATTGAAAAGAAAAAAGTAATGGAATTACAGTCTTTGACGAAGCAATATTCTGTTGTAGATCCAGATTTAAAAATTCGCTTAAAACCTCTAAATGTTTTATCCAAGATGTATTTTAATTGACAATCATTGACCTTTTATGATGGAACTAATTTAAACAAAATTTAAACAAAATAAAATGTGAAATAATGTGGAAGTAATAGATTTATTTGTTATAATTTCACCGAAGAAAATCGCAAATTTACCATGATTGCTAAAAATTAATGATATGATGACATGGAAGAATACAATGCAATTCAAATAAAATTTGTATTTATGTTTTATCTTGAAACTTCCATTGATATTTAAAGCTAACAAACCTATAGCATTTAGTTATTGAAAACATTAATAGAAAAAAGATACCCCTTCTCTTTTAATAAAAAATTCAAATCTTAGTGATGGTAAAGACGGATGTACGTAAGTAATTATTGGTAAACGTTAAAGTAAGGAACAAATCCTTATATTAAATGTAAAATGTCTTACATTTTAAAAAAGGAAACATTTGTATAGTTTTCATTCATAAATGAAGTAATTAGATTTGGGTTCCCCTTCGCAGAAACAAGGATAAAAAGTAATAATAACGATACTTTTATGACAGGCACACGCCGGCAATCATTTCATTGATATAATGGCTGTCTAACAGACAAAACCTTTATTTCTAAGCACGTTTTCTTGGTGTTTATGTGTTCGCGGTCGATTATCAGGGTACCAGTATTTGTACAATAAACGTTAAATTCCCCTGGAAGAAACCACAGGGTACAATACGTCTCTGATTCGTTTTCTTCTTCTTCATTCTTGTTCGTATTTGCGTCTTTTTGTTGCTTAAATGTCTGTTTCTCATTATATTGCCGAGATATATTAATCTGATAACTAAATATATTTGTTTGACATTGAAGCATGGTGTTTACTACAATTATCACCTTCACCCTCTTTATTCAAGACCTACATCTGACAATAGTGAATGCTTTTAGACATTGACGGATAGTGTTCCTACATCCATTAAAAGAGATCAATCCGTCAAAATGACACAGCTTCTAAAACAGAACGTTATATCATCTTATTGTGATATCCTCGTATTATCTTCTAGATAAAGTTACCGGTTTCCTTCCTGTTTGCTGATAAAATGAAAGCGTTTTTTAAATCCCTAAGATGGCTCGTAATTTATTGGTTACTTCTAAAAAACTCAAGATAAACGTCTTATCTTTTTCAAACTTATTTAGTCCTACACTATAACTCGTTTGTTTTAAATGTCAGTTGATTCACTTGACGAATTACGTTTTTACTGATGACGCGTTCAGGGTCTGGTGAAGCTCTGCACATAAACTCACATCAATGTTGTAATTCTGACAAGTTATAATAAAACCATGAACCTAAATATTGCATTTAAGTTGTTATGACGAGGTAAACTCTAGGTAGCATCATGGCTCACTGGTGTATAACTGAATCACCGCTGATGGTTACTACGTTGAGCAGGTTATAACAGTCGTCGTCTTTTAGAATAGTCGACAGAAAAGGTCTCATGGTATCCTTAATTTGAATGACGTCATCGTCTTACAGGAGCATAATAATATACCTAAAAAACTCAATCGAACTAAGTTTAAAATAATTACACGTCAACTTCTATTATACAAATGCATATACATTTTTTTCTTCTGAAAAATCGACTTTGCTTTCCTGTCTGGTGAGGTTTGGGCCCGAGGTTTGGGCTTTAAAATGCTTTGAGAGGTAACAACCACTCGTTCAATGTTGGAATACACCGGTTCCAATGTTGATATTTTTAAAGTGACCCCATGGCCCAAAGGTCGCTCAGAGGTGAAAATGCTTGGGAACGCCTTATGATTTTTAAAGATGGTCAGCAAACCCCGACGGGAATACATTCCAGGGGTCAAAAGTAAGACAAGGGATCTGCCAGACCAATATATAATAAAAAGTGCTCTAATGCTACACGTAGTCTTGTTGACCAAAAAAATTAAACGCAGATTTAAATCTTCAAACATTTTACGCCTATAGAATACCAGTAAGATACTTTCCAGCAAGATATATTTGTGGAGGTTTGATCAATTTTTCTTTGTACTGTATAAAATAACCTTAGATGTATTTAAAAATGGGGAATACCACTGATTTAAACAACAAATTCAATAGCAATTAAGAAAATGAACAAGTATTATATGTCGGTCGCTTTTTTATTTATATTAATTTGTCATGAATAAATGTGAAGTTAAATGTTCTTTCTTTTTCACGTAGAGTGCTCGATTCTTTAGGAGAGCATTCAAAAACTTAATTATAAAAAGAAAAACAAGTGTAACATTATTCAAATATTCCACAGTGACACACTACGGTTAGTTTCACCCCAAGTCTTATCAGGTGTGTCATGATATATATAAGAGTGTTGCAAATAAAACATTACCTGCGTTTGCGTTTAAACAACTTTAAAAATGGTCGTAAATGCACTATAAGACAGCTTTAAAAAATCCAAATGAACATGTTTTCAAAACCACATTGCTCTTGTCCATAAAAGGTAAGGATGCGAACAACAAGTTTCTGTATGCGTGTACACACATTCATATTGATGTGATGAACGTAAGAGCACAGCTTAATTCTTTCTGTATCATCACCGACTTATATGTGAATGAATTGCGCATGTCTTGTAAGAACGTAGCTAAACCATCGTTTGCGGCGGTATGTACTGAAAGCAATGTCCGTTACCCCTTTAATATAAAAATCGAATCGACTGTCTTCTATAATTTGGAAAATGCCACAAGTTGGAGAGCGTTTATTCAAACCGGTTGAAGGATACAGGCGCACAACATTTTAGGTGGAATGGGTGTTTTGTTTCTTAATATATTACAAACCTGAATCAATTATCCTATTTGCTTTAACATGGATTTATTCTTTAAAATGATGAAACTTACTGTAAACACGGCAAAGGAGCATTACTTTTAACTGATATGTTGTTGGAACTTTGTTTATTTTCTTCATTTGGATGTTGAGCAAAGGAGATATTTGGGTTGGTGTTTCATTCTAAAATATCAATTACAATGGCTGTTGGAAGTACCATTGGAACAAATTTGGACCCATATGCTTCGGGAGGCTTACAATATGCCACTACTTACCCAACTAATCATAAAAATGATTCTGATTCTGCAAATATTACAGAATGGCCATCTTTTAGAAAACGGAACGAGCATTGGGCGAACATTGAAGTTGCAATTAATGCGTCTTTGTTTTTTGTCATTGTCTTTGGAAACACAATTGTTGTGACAGTACTTTGGCGACGACGGAAAAATTTGTCGCGAATGCACTTTTTCATATTGAACCTTTGTATTGCAGATTTGACAATGGCATTCGTTAATACATTACCCCAGATGTTATGGGATATAACATACAAGTTTTATGCTCCTGATTTTGTATGTCGACTTGTGAAATTGTTTCAGATAGTACCAGTGTTTCTCTCAAGCCATATTTTAGTTGTTACAGCCATTGACCGCTACATAGCAATATGTCACCCATTAGTGGGTCTCCGAGGAAGTTATAAAGGTCCCATGCGTTTTATGATCGCTATATGTTGGGTAATCGCCTTTATTTGCAGTGCCCCAAATATGGGAATCTTCCAACTTACTGATCGAGAATCACATCCAGAAATATATTGGCCAGATTGTCGTGCTATAGGCTTTACAAACATCCCGGAAGGACCTCGAGCATATATAACCTTTTTATTTCTTGCTGTATACGTTATACCAACTTGCATTCTAGCAATTATGTACGGATTGATATGTTGTACAGTGTGGAAAAACATGGAATCTTACGGGAAGCAAAAAACAAAAGCATCAAATAACAATTGGGAGGATGACGAATCAGACAAAGTTGGAAGAAGTGATATTGAAACAAGTATGAAACTCCGCGAACATACGGAGAAACACAAATCTCAGCCTCTGCAATATCGTCGCCATGGTGGAAAAGTAACCCAAGCTAAAGTAAAAACAATTAAAATGACATTGGTTATAGTTCTGGTTTTTATAATCTGCTGGTTGCCTTTCTTCGCTGTTCAGATGATGTCTGTTTGGGGAACCATTCGGATAGAAAGTAAGATATTATTATTTATTTCGAAATAATGTTACATAACTCTAAAATGTATAAGTGTTTGGAGACCTTGTTCTATTCAAAAATTTCCACCTGTTTTAGGAAACATGCATTTTGTCCATGAAAAATGTGCGCGTGTCATATTAACCCCATTTTTTCATCTCATAAATCTTATTAATTTTAGTATTTTACGTTCAGAAGAACATCTCAAACATTACACCTGTTCGAAACATGTTTTCACATCTGAGAGAGACGTGAGACATGAAGAGAGAAAATCATTTAACAGAATCAATACCAAAAACCCCAATATTACAAGAGTAATATATTAAATGATATGCATAGCGTTGTAACTTGACTTGACTCAAAAACTCGAAATGTCGGTCTGGTTAAATTGATACGATACAAACAGGTATATTACATAGAAAGACGACTTCGGGAAAATATCACTTAAAATTTAGTTTAATAACTGTATGCTGTAACACGCTCTATTTGATTTAATAGCTTGTGTGTTACAATGTTTGATTAACAAATCCGATTATACAAAAAGTACCAATATAATATCGCTCCAACATGTTATACAATCAAACGACCTAGAACAGTTGAAGGTACACCACTGCCTATCATGCCTATTATTTTCAGGCACAAATCGTTAACAGTAGTGTTGTATACATGTCTACAAGCTTTTAACACATAGTTCATTAAATAGCTTGTAGCAACAATTTCATCGATAACATATACGCTGGTCGTAAGGCATGACATCTTCATGATTAACAGTATGTGTTAACATTTTTGTTTTATATAACCGAAAAGGAATGCAAAATTGGGGACCTTGGTCTATTAAGATATTGCCACTTGTTTTAAAAAACATAAATAAAGATCTGCTGAGCAAGAAGATCTCAGAATTGAGTATGTTGATACATTTTGGTTCCATACTATCCCTAATACAGTTAGTGTTTATATATGTTACGAAGAATTGATTTTCCCGTTAAATCGTTACTTGAAAAACGTTATAATTCCTTCAGCTAAATTATTACAATACATTCCTACGAATTTAAAGCTGGGCGAGTCACAGACAGGTTACAAAAAATATAATTTGGTTATTCATTAACTTTTCCTGCTATTGAGATATGAATTTGATTACATGCCCCTAAGGTACCTATATTAGAAAATAGTTAGTGTCGCATAAAATGATTCTTTAAAATGTAATTAACACTAACACTTTCGATTAAAAGGAAGTATATAAGCTCTGTTTTACCACTTTAAATTTTACATGACGACCTTATTCATCAGCCCTAGAGCATATAGTTTTAATTTATTGTTCGTATTTTTAAGTTGAAAAGTGCCTTTTATTATTTGAGTTTTACAATGTTTAATATGTGTTGTTCTTTAAAATATGAATTCGTTTATTGATGATGAAAAGGGTGCAATTTATTGTAAGCCTTTGAAAACTCGCATTGATATTTGACTAAGGGTTAACTTTATACCAGAGGTAGAAAACAGTCTTTCTAAAACGTATTTAAAAGTGCAAACATTTCAATTAAGTCCATCACACTACTAATGCTACACCCAAAGTATTACATTTGTTTGATTCTCCTTTGGACGTGAGTTAAAATTTACATAAACACTGGTTGGAAATAAAAGTTTAAAAGGGAGGGCAAAATGCACGTACCTTTATCAGTAGGTTACTGGTTTCGGAATTTTGACTATTGATATGTATTTACGCTAATTCAAATACTTAACTATTCAGCAAAATGCGGACTTTACAAAACTGATTGGTGAAGTACCTGACAAGATAAAACGCGGTGTTTTTTTACGACACGCTTTTATGATTTTTATCAAATGAATATTTAATGACAGGCTATGACTTGTGCTTTCAGTAGCAACCTTTCTTCATATCATATGAATGCACGTTATAATGCTTCATTCAAAGGTAAAGAATGCAAAGTCTGGTTTTGGTTGATTTTGTTACAAATAACTAAACCCATGCAAGACTCCTTAACATTTTTACACAAACAGTGAATGTTTATATCATTCTGATCAAGAAACAATTAGCCAAATAAATTACCATTATTTTCTTCTAATATTACTCTGAACCTAATTCAAAATAATATCACGCTTTCGCGCAAAATAACAAAAACCGGAGCTAAACCTTCTGAGCAACATTGCGGGCACTAGACCAGTTTAGTGTGCGTCATAGCCTGAATCATGAGAAAATACTTATCTGATCATCGTTGCATTTAGTTGTTTAGCTTTATTGTTTGACGTACTCCAATGGCTATTAAAATGTGCTGGTAGTAATTATTATTGTTGAAGTAATCAAAAATGGCATGTCGTCCTCCTCAGGGTTTGTAGTTTTGTAATTGAAGTATAATTATCTACACAAACGCTTAACACTTTTGAGAAAACAACCTTAACTTCGTTAAGAAGAACCTACGTCTTAGCAAGTTGTTCAACATATGAAAACCTTTACACATAACACTGTTTGATTAGCAATATCAACGGAGTGTTTTTAGTTCAGACCACATGTTCATTTTAATGATTAACAGGGCGGCAACTCTTTTATATTTTAAATGTGCTCATAATGCACTTACTTAACACATTTGTTCTGTAATAATTAGTAATTTTATCACCTTATCGTAATGGTTTGTAAACATCGATTGTTGAGCCAGACTAAATTTATGGACTTTAATATCCGCTTTTAATTTTGCTTAAACATACCTTGGCTGCATTCAATAATTAGAATTATGATTATGGCTGTACATTTCTTGAATCGATCCGGGTAAATGCCCCTACTTTGTCCGTCCTCCGTAGAATACGTTAGTTAAATTACATACCGTAAATTGGCTGCCGAGGGGAGTGCTTTTCAAGGACGTGGTATGTTTAGACGACACTGATTAAAAGAATACTAGTCTTGCAAATTCGCTCAGACAATTTTCCTGGGGCATTACTTACAAACATATTACAAGGGAATATAAAAATGCTTGCATGTTAATAATCCAGGACTTAATTTTGTATCAGAATGAAGATTGTTATTATCAACGATAAATCCTAATGCATGCCGTGGTAGATTTACAATAGTTCCATTTTCAATTCCAATACCAGTCGTAGTTACCAGAGAAATGCATCCTAGGTCGTTGGCTAAATGCAAGAGGGTCTTTAGTGCATTTAATATGGCATTTTTCAGGAGAAATAATTTTGTGCTGGTTGTTTTTTGTACGACCTTTTTGAACTCATCCTACAAGACATTTCTTTTAAACATGGGGAAATACTTAAAACTTTTAAACAATTCCTTGTTATGTCGTTAAAATGTGTTAATGTCGTCCATCTCATAATACCATTGAGGGAAAATCGTCACTAACACATACAAAAGTTCATAATGATTATTCCACCTCCAGACTTAAAGTGAAACCATTTTATAAATATTGTCTCCATAAGTATATATATGATCTCCATAATAGTTACTGTTGTAAATCGGCACCTGATTAGATATAGCTATAATATATAATCTTTCAGGAGCAACAAAACACTTATCACATTTTACTGCTTGAGTAGCCACTTAATTGTTCTAGTTTAGACCTGATGTTCATTTCAATAATTAACAGCCGGTAACTCTTTATGTGTTCATAAAACTCTTACATAATCTAACAATATATTGCTGGGCTTACATACTAAACGTCATCACTTAAGTTCTGTGCTAATAACGAACTCAATGACGTTAGTGACGCACCGTTTGATTCTCGGTGGGGGCATGGAAGTTGAGTTCGGGCAAAATGTCTGAATTTCGCCGCCGAAGACGACAAAATGTTTGCCGGCGAAATTGGTTTTTTTTTTTCATTTTTTAATGTATTTTCTTACATTCAGTTGGGTGGGGCAATTTTTTTTTTTTACCTCACTAGTGAGCAAAGTTTTTTTTTTTGCCTGAGTAGTGGGTGAAGTTTTTTTTTTTCAAAAACTTCCATGCCCCCCTGAGAATCTAATGGTGCGTCCCTAAGTTAATCCAAGTTGCGGATCTAGCGAAATGTTGTTGCCTCATAGTCCGTTTTGAATACAGGCAACTGAAAGGAAAATGGTGCGTTTTAAAGTGGGAATAATTTCTTATTTGGGAAGGCATATCCCAATATGTATACAGTGCAGGACTCATAATCTCCAGATCGTGAGTTCGAGCTCTGTTGTGGCCAACGTGTTAGTTTCCTTCGGTGAGCAATTTAATCTAAGTTGCTTCGTCGACCCTAGCGTTATTTGGGTACCGACATTCTTAAGATAACATACTCGCTGTGGAGGTGGATTGTGCGATCCACTCAATTCAAATAATTCATTGGTAAAGTGTGAACATATCGATAGAGGGGGAGATGAACACCCCGGCCTGTGACACATGTCCGAACCTTTACCTTCACCTCTACATGCCTCTAATCGTAAATAAGGCGTTTATCCTTTCCACGGCCTTAAACACATTAAATTCTTTTAAGGGCTGTAGCATGGGTTCACAAATTTCTACTGAATATGATCAGACTGTGATTAACATTACATTTTTTACAAAACTTATTGTTTCTTAATCCTGTTAATATGTCAAATAACGTAGTTTATATAGAAAGAAGGGGCAAGGTATACCAACTAAATGTGGGGAACACTGCTAAAAAAGCAGTCAAAAAAGTGACAAAACAAGACCTAAAAACAAATAAGTCTGTACAAGGAAGAAAGTATGTCGAAGTATACAAACAAACAAGCCTAACTAATAACAAAAACTGACCATTTCATGTAAGAAATTTGGTCCAAATGTTTTAAACAGGGGTGATATTCTTCCTTTTCATATAGGTCCAAATCTTTGTCTGTGGCTATAGTTTTCATATTATTATTCATATAATTTGTTAGAAACCAATATGGCATAGGGCCTATACAAGATTCAGACCAAGTATACTTAAGACCCCAACTGTTCTTCAAGAGCACGGTGGAATAAATGCACCATTCAGTAATGCATAGTGCACTTAACTCCACCAGGCACTTGATGAAGGGGTGGGACCTAAAGTATACCTTCCCCAAGATTCTGCTGTAGCAAACCTCAACACTAACAATGAAAGTAACTTTTGTTCCGTTTACAGTTACACAACATTCCCAAGACTAAGGCATGAACTGTTCAACCCTGCTCACCTAAGTGTAATGAACACCCCAGGAGGTTTGAACAGGAGTATGCGGAGTACTATACCCAGCAGTCCTCTAACTAGGAGAAGTAAGCATGAGATACGGGTGTCACAGAAGCTGGCAAGAAAGACGGCAGAATCACCAGAAAGATGGGCCGAGTAAGTAGAGTCAAATAGACGATACTAATCTTTATAATGTGGGGCACATGCGGGTAGTTTAGTATTCAAGTATTGCAGAATTGAACTGGTCCCTATCATCATAGGAATGTGTGTGAGCAATGCTGAGATAGGTGTTTCTAGATTTAAAAGCAGCAGAATTGCTTAAGCCAGAGTTGCCAGTTGATTTATCTTGGAAACGGTTACTGAATTGGGAAATCAAATTACTGGGTACGACCATCAAATATGCCATATATCTTTGAAGTACCGCTAGCTTTGGTTGAATTAAAAATAATTTATGATATATCAAGGTTAATACTTTCTCCGAGCTCCGGTAGGATAAATCGGCCACTATGTTAGCACCGGGTGCTAGCGTCTCCAAGCATTGTCAAATATTCAAAGGAAAGCTATTAAGTGCATTTCTGATTGTAAACATTGTAAGCACAGTAAATTGCTGCGAGGGTCATTGTTTTG
>JAUMTS010015024.1:0-11515 GCA_032273385.1 Ophiopholis aculeata | reverse complement strand
GAGTAAGGAATGTTTTCTGGAGATAAAAATAACCGGACCACAGTGTATTAACTGTCTTGACTATGACTTAAGGATTTAATTTAATTGTTTTCAAATGTTAAACAATAATGGTACTATAAAAAAAAAACTGTAGTGTTTTCTTCTTTGGTATATAAACAATATTACTAAATGTGTATATTAAAGGCGGCGTTTATAAATGTCAGATAACTACCCTTCATTATTTCAAAACTGATGACATTAGACTGGCAGTTAGCCATCTATTATGTGAAATTAATATATTTTTATCAGCCTTAAAGGTCAATGGGAATATATTCATATATTAATTTGTTTGTAACTTGATTATATCCTGATATCACCTCAACTTGGGTTTTGATAACATTCTTCAACTAATATCCTTTATTTGTATTTTAAACTATTTGTATTTCAAATTGTAACATGTGCTCTCATGCGTTTTTTAGAAGACATTTTAAATATTGCACTTTGAATTAACCGTTTGGGGGCGTTAATAACAGTTATCGATGATCGATTTATTAACCAAACTTTAAACAACTAAACATTAACATTTTCTTTTTCTTAATGGAACGCAGCGTATAACCCTAGTTTATTTTAAGCTAAAACATTATGTGATGTTTTTTTGCAGACGCACGGTGACCATAAATGATACGGGTGTTATTTCTTATGTTTGAAGGAATGTAGTTATCTCTGATGTTTAAGTGGACTTTCCATACGTTTTAGGATTATCTAGTATGTCGTCACAAGGTGAACACCTCATGGACATTTCAATAACCATGTCCAGGAACCTTTAAAGGTGATCTTCCTTTTTTACAAGTAAAATATACACCTTATTTTGAGATTACATTTCGTCTGTCATAGTGAAGTTGCTGATGTCTTCGGAACATATGTAAATAATGGTCTACAACTATGAACTGGCTTTGACTGTTAAGAACATCTGAAATATGTTTACGAGGTGAATGATTGGGATTGGATTGTTTTATTTGAAATGCGTGAAATGGGTCAATTCATCTCTTACCGAAAGAATATAATTTCAATCTTCACACCAATTTAAATGACGTTACATCAAGGTCACTGACACCAAAACAAATATCCATTCGCCCAGAGTGGAACATAATACTGGTGTTGGTGTCTATTTTTGAAGGAATATAGCTATCTGTGATAATGGTGATGTTTAAGTGAACTTTCCATACGTACTAGAATTACATCTTATTATGTCGCCACACGGTGAACCCCTTATAGACATTTCATTAACCATGTCCAGGGAGATTTTAAGATGAGCCTCCCTTTTTGCAACTTTTGAGATAACATTTCGTTTTTCATTGTAAAGTAGTTGACGTCTTTCGGATCATATGTAATAGATGCAGCTAGCAAATGTGTTGCGTCTATTTCTTTCATGTTGAAGACAGAACAATACGAAAAGATCGATATAGGTAATGCAGGACAACTTCTCAGCTTTGAATACATTTCATGGGTAGCCGGATTCACGTCATTCATGGCTTTGCATACCACATCTTTCGATATTTTAACGAATAAACTTTTTAGAATTCCACTACGTTGCACAAGAAAACACAACTGATGTGTTAATCCAAATAAATCCAAGAGAAACACTGTTAAATAACTTCCACAACCACTCCCTTATAAATATTGTGTAACCATTGCTATAGCAACGAATTGTTTTCTATGATGTTTTGTTTAATACTTTGCAGTCACTTCACTGCTTCAATGTTGGCGTATGAAAGCTAATGTAGTTTCAATCCTCAATGTATAATATCCAATAAGAATGGCTATAACTATGTATTGTATAATACCTATAACGATACCCACGTAGCAAAACGTTTTAGTAGACTTGCTTGCTAAGTGTGAACCTAAGCTGTCCCCTAGAGCAAAGCGTGCCCGTACCTGCGAATAAAACAAAATCAATAGTAAAATCGGTCATAAAAGACATGTTGCATTAACGTTTAAGGAGAGTAACGCGATGTTAGGAAGCTATTAGCACGTATTGCTGGTGCGAAGGTAACAGCACAGTGAGTAATAACTCTTGAATGCCACCTTTCTAAAAGAGCGATATGGTCGATTTAATCATTTGGTGATAATAACATCAATATACTATGACATGGTATGTTTCTTTAAGTTTTGTTATATGAAGTTGGAAGTTCATTTAAAATGAAAACTCTTGTATTGTATGGTATTAGTTAGACTTCATGGACAACTAGTGTGTATCAAATCAAGGAATAACTTATTAATATTATCCTATTCTTTAAGCTATTATTCTGTGATACCGTGGGTAAAATAAATACACACAAGATGAAGATTTTGATTAGTAGGACACATGTTACTATAGCACAATCATGTCTTATTATGTTAGAAAGCTGATGTAATTTGATAACTGAGAGGGTTAGTTAGAGCCAACTACATTTAGAACCACTTTTACCGATTTGAATAAAAGTCACTCACGTGCGTCATTTTCCATGCCAGTTCCAAGTCCAAGTGTATCTACCCTAAACAGTAGGTTATACATTTATTTTCCTTTCGCCTGTGGGTCTTTGCTGGAAGTTTAAAATTCAAAATTTGGTACATTTCCAAATAAATAATAAAATCTTAATTAAGTGGTCACCTTATGACGTAGAGACAGCATGTCAGTGTTGAATTTACACCCATATTTAGCATGGTTTCCCAGTTTTGGCAGAGTTAATTACACAAAAAAAAGAAGACAAGATGAGGGTTAAAGCCTAAAACGTAGAATCGCTCTGTATATGTTGAGTTATGGCTACATAGGAAAAAGAACCCGTTAGGGAAAACTGAGCGAATTGATATATAAAACCTTACATCACTGGACTTGACTAATGCAAGTAATCCAAGAGGTAGACAACAGAACAGCGTCACATTCAAGGCCATACACCAATGGTCTTTAGGTTGTACTGTATGGTCATATCCGGCATCTGCAAATCCATGATCATATCCGTGGTCACATAGAGGATCATATTGATCCATTGGAAAAACTGACAGTGTGCTAGGCCTCTGTGAGATGAAACACAACAACGCGCTGGTTAATCAGTTTTATCGCAATTTTTGAAAGTTTATATATGACATGCATTTAAAGTAGATTAAACGTGTTAAAAATGTATTTGCCACATATTTTGATCAAAACATGATAACATGAAACTTTCACTATAAATATTGAGACAAAGGCATCTTCCAATGCCGTGAATCAGAACAGTTAGTAATGTATTTTGTTGTAATCAATTATATAATCTATAGAAAAATGCTAATTATAATGCATTACTGACATGAGTATCAAGTAAATCCTGTATATGAAACGTGCTTTCCTGAATGAAGGTTGTACTTTGTCACGAAATTGTGACTGAGTGACGTTATATAAATGTACACCGCTACCTCAGCTGCTAAAAAGGAAACACTCACCGTTTCCAAAACTCAACTTGTGTCAATTAAGCTTCTCAGTTTTCAAATTTAAGAGCACTGTTGTTTAAAGGGAAAAACAAGTTATCTTACAATTGCTAGTAACCATATGAAAGAACTAAGTAAATCAAAGGAACAACACGAGGCTTATAATAGGCGAGACATTTGTTAGCAGTTGCCTTTTCATGCCGATAGTATCATGCAACCGACAGTAAGAATTATTTTTTTTTTTGGCTTTTGATAAAACATACCTGCTGCTCATCGTTTAGTTTAAGACAACCAAAATAAAAAAATTATTTGAGGTACCCTTTCTTTGTTCCTCTTACCTCAGTTCCCGTCTGGACATCAATGGTCTGAGGGAGGAACGGCACTGTGATTGACTCGTCGGTATTCTGCATATTAATAAGCTGATTGAAATAATAATATTAGAATAATAACAATATTAAAAGTTGACGTCAATAAAAACATATTTTTAAACTTACTAACTTACTAAGGCTACAAACCAATCATGTATTGCAGCCGAGAAACCACTGCAAATGAGGACAGTCAGATTGATGTTTGCAATAAAGTCAGTATTGTTTTAATTAAAGACAACTGGTTCATAAAAATGTATAAATATTACTCGATCATAGTTTTCTTTTATAATTGTTTAAGCATTACTTCATAGAAATTACCTGCAAATTCAAAAGCCCTTTTTAAAAGGTAAAATCTTCTTACATGAACTTTGCGCCTTGCTAATACTAAATATATGTATGGAAGATAACACAAAACATGAGTTTAAAATATTTTGTTTGATATCAATTTATTTTTGTGCTTATTTCCGAACTTTACGCAGCAAAAATATTCACAAGTTAAAGTATGATCATAATGATCAGATCAGATAGATCTGCAATGTTTTCATGTAGACAAATTCCGTACATTCAATCGATAACATCCAGCAAACGTTTTCGTCGCGCTCATGCAAAATATCATTTTAACATTTACATGCATTGTGAATGAATTGTGTCGTATGTTTAAACATACATGTACCTGAAAGTATACTAACGAGAATAACTGTATTGTTGTTAAATTACGGAACTGAACCAGAGGCTGTCTACGACATTAAACAAACATATCTTTATAGATTGCAATTAACAAGAGTATGTTTCGAGTTTTAAATTGGAAAACAAATCATTTAAATTGAGATTACAAGGTTTCGGCGCTTTAACAATGCAAAGTGTTACTAACGTTATTATTATAACTGTTTCTAATTAGTGACACTAAACTAAAACTTTGTATGATGAATAAGTTAGGGATAATGGACAATCACATAGTTTAGAACCATCAACGTTTATAATATAAATCTGATATTTCATGCACACTGATACTTTTAAAACATCTTAGGGAACTGCAACAACCCCCTAGGAGGACGAATGTTGAAGCCTACAAGGTATAATCGCTCTTTTTATGTTGCGCTATGGCCGGATATGAATTGGATTTTTCAACGATTAACATATTTTCATTTCTTTTTTAATTACACAATGCCGTGCATTATAGACATAACGGATATATGCAGTCTTCTAAAAGTGATTTTGTAGAATATAGAGAGATAAACGAGGCAAAACAAAATCGAAGTGTGGTCGTTTATATTTCAAAATGTTTTATCTATAAGACTTTATCAGCTTTGAATAGTGAATTAATATCACCAAGTAATCATGACTTCATTTATTTTTTGTTTAACTTATATGTAAGACACATGGCATGTGTGCAAAACACTTGTATGTGCTTTCTTATAATACACAATTAGAAATGATGAATAATTCATAAAGATGTTCGGTGTACAGAATAGAGAGTAGTTACCTTGTTTACAAAAGACAACACGGTAATAAATCGAGTGAATTATTATTTAATATTGTTTCAATATACACGAAACCATTGATAAGCATAGGTGTATTTAAATTTAGCTAGTTTGTAGCAGATTTGGCTTCATCTGTAGTTGAACTAGTTCTGACCCAAACACAAGTAACAATGATGGCTGAATATCATTTGATGCTTGTGTAATGTACAAGAAGAAGAACTTTGCTTATGTTTTCTTAATAAACATGAATTCTAAAATTCCAAGAAAACGGGAATATCCAAAATGCACCGTCAGTAATGTGTAAAAGGTAAAATATATAGTAAACGAATTTATATCTTTCAATATTCATTTTAGTAGTTTTTTGTAGATCTGATCGAAATAATTTTTTAACAACAGGGCAATAACTATTATTGGCGCTAAATATATTTCATTTGCATCTTGGTTTAGCCTTATAAAAAACCAATATCCTAGAGTCAAATTAAGAGACCGACGGCAAGATAGTTTTACGGCATGATGTTGTGTAACGTCCATGTAACTTGAAGACCTTATCAATGTCACAGCAACAAACAAGTTAAACTCATAATAAGACGGAATTAAGCGTAGCTCATTTAGCGTATCCTGTTTTCCAATAATTTTAATTGGACAACTTTATATTTGTTGTGATTTTCGATTGATTTTTTTAAATTTTATTAATATACTTTTTTTTTCTCTTTTTGCGGCCCTAATTATTAATATACTTAGTAAATATGAATACGGCATTTATATATTTATTAATAAAAAGCACCAAGTATTTTCACATCCTAGATTTAATTGCTAGAAGAAGGCATTACCATTGTTGCTGTACAGTACTAAATAATGTTAAGACAAACACAAATGCAAGTCCATTAACTACTTTTGTTTACAACAAATCCACTTACTGATTATATTTCGTTAACTTATTTAATAATTTTCAGAGAGAAAACAATGAAAGGTAGTTCTTATTTGCATGATAAAATTAAAAAAAACCCACTAAAATAAACATTGTATGAGCAATAAAACACACTTAAAAGTTATGAAGAGATCACTACCTTTCTAACAAATTGTAATTTTATGTCAACAAATAACACATTGCTCATTTCTAATTGAAATAAGTGGCGATGTCTTTTGCACTTACCTCATATTTTAAAGACACTGCTCAAGAAAGTTCATACTGTTCAGAAAATCTCATATCTTGTTGAATTAGCCCGAAAATGACTACAATATTATTCCATTCTCATGTCTCATTTGTATTTTGTCCAGTAGAAAGTCAGTCTATCTTGATTAGAATTCTGTTTATCAGCTGAATTTCAACAAAAGTGTGCACCATAATATATATCCATGAATGGTATATTATACTATCCTTCAAATACAAGTATTTCAACATGTTCAAGTGAGATCTGCACATCGACTGAGTGAGTGACTGCCGAGACGACTTTTATATACTCTCAGGCTGAGACACCCGAGTATGATCGGAAGGATGCGTAGTGTAGATTTACGTTCATATGACTTACAAATATATATGGACAAACCTGCATGACTTGATCACTATGAAATGTGAAGCTCTAAACGAGGAAGCAAATAAAAGTGTTCTTGCCTGGAGTTAGTTGTTAAGTATTTTTAGCCTGAAATATGTGTTTAATTAAGCGGGTCTTGTGTTCTACACGTCAGGAATTTCTCCAGATATGTAGAAAGGGTTAGTGACGATGCTGACTTCCGAATCTAATTATTTTTTCAGTTTTGCCTAAACCACAGTAATATTGCAAGACGTTCCACATATTTATGTTTGAAAATATGATTATCAAATAGTAGCGATGTAGTGATGAATGTGTGATGAATCACTGTTTTATATTTTAGTACCTGAATGCTACCATTTTCCCAGATATAATTTTTCACTGTGAATTTCAAAGTAAGATGTAAAACATAATGTAGGTTTTTAAGACACATTGTATGGATTTAATATCTAGTAAAAATATATAAAGTAGTCTGTAAAACAAATAAAGGTATATCTCAGATATTATTAAATTCCATCAACAAAATAGAGATGAAAGGAAGGAATTATCTTAGCTTAGTTTACCCATATATAATACACATTTCTCTCTTCCCCTTATTTTGTTTATTCACACTGATTTTCAGTTACTAAATTGCATGAATCAATCCTTATGATAACATCATTATAGTATTCCCGGAAGGCTTTCCATTATTGCAATTACAGTTTGACAACAAATTTTTTAATTGTGTTACTATTTTGTATATTTACATTATATTGCTAACTCCCTTTGTCTTTTTCAATGACTTTGTATTTCCATTTTAAGACACCGCACCATGCACCAAATAAGTATAACCAGAGGTGTTTTAACGACTGTAATGTATGCCATTCTCTTTTCTGATTACGCTATCGCGAAATTATGAACATCCATTTGCCCATCATGATTAAAATCACCAAAATTATTGTAATTTGTTACCCTTTAGGCAATTAGGCTTTCGTTTTGCCTGTTAAGCAACGATTCGACCTCATTATACCATAGACCATGATTATACACACGTAACTCCCAGGTATTGGCTTTTAAAAAAAGAAGATAATCTCACTTTCTAGGTACGTTGTTCATGGCTTGTAATGGGAACTTCCATGCAATGATTATGTAGTCTAGACCGTTATCGCTACAGTATTTCACCTCAATTTACTATGTTCGGCCACTACTTTTGCCAATAATCATAGCAATCTTAGCAATCTACAAATTCTTTGAAGCAATATGGACCACAAAAACATCTTTAAAATTTGGTATACACCTGATTTAATACAAATTGAAGAAAGCAGAGGAAGAGTAATAAGGCGTGTGGACGAATGTGTCTAGCAATAACATATTTCGTTTATTTACGCTCGATGTATCTGCTCCGTATTAGACCATGGACTTAATAATATATTAAGTCCATGATTAGACTATTAAGAGAATAAGCATTGCTCTAGTGAAAGGCATTATATGCACATTATACATTAACAGTTACTTTGTGTTTTCAGTAACTGAATTGTGCGATTCAATCATAATAGCTGTACAATTATGATATTCCGGGCCCTTTATATCCGACAAAATAATACTTTGATGGCTTTTTTGATTTCTTTTCATTAAAACTGTTTACTCTTTTGTCTTTTCAAATGACCTTTACCTTGTTACCATATTGTACCAATTAATTGAATTGAAAGCTGTTTTGAATGAGTGAATTGATAGTCGTTGCATTATATGCCACCCTGTCGTTTTCAATATAAAATTTCCGAGTATAATGATGTCCTGTAACCAATCTTTATTAAAAAATCTAAAATTCTTGAAGCTATTTAATCCTGAGGCAGTTCGTCAACTTCGTCTTTCGCTTTGTCTGTCAAGCAATGATCAACCTTATTATCCACATAATAATTTAATTTACCTTCATTAAACCAATCTCATTTTCGTGGAACGTTTCTCATGCCTTACGATTTACATATCTTACGTGATGAATTCTGATACAGCAACATGAATTAAACATTTTTGCACGAAGTTACTATGACGCCATAGTGTTAGCGTGCCCTCGCTAATTTTCAAATAATCATAATATTCATCCGTAATGGCAAACTTGGTGTTGTCTGCCAAATTCGTAAAATCGCTTTTAAATAACAAGTTTAGAAGACTATTTTATGATATAGTACGAGTATGTGTTTTAACTAGTCTTGGGATTGCGCCACTAGCTGTCCTTAAAGCTTTAAGAACACGCCTACCTATTTGACACTTACATAGTGGTTCATTTATCTGAAAAGATATGTAGTTTGGTTTGAAAATCATGCAACTATTTGCCAAAGATGGTGTCAAAATATTGAATTGAAGGGCTTACCTCTAATTCTGCTACTTTTGTATATGACCATCTTAGTCATTTTACTTTATTTCGTAACTAGAGGTGTACATATTGTAAGGTGTTTTCTTTGGGAAACATTTTACGTGTGAGCGTCCTCTTTGGTAACCTTCAAGATAATCAAAGACTGTATTAGTCTATTAGACTAATAGATAACTTAAAACCTATCACCTTTCTTCATTAGGAAGTGCATTTCTATGCAACATTGTAATTTAATCAACTTATTGCATTATAACGCGTCCGAAATGACACGCTTAATTAATATATTCAGCATTTGACCGCTTCAATGCGAAATACATGTTAAAGCACTTCACATTGTTAATGTGTCCTTTAAGACTACGCTTGAAAAACTGTAAAGCATAGTTGTAGAAGATTGTTAAGTTTAGCTATGGTTTCTTAATCTAAAGCTACATATTTCCTGCCTATATAAAATTGTATTATACGAAGGTTTGAAAACAACTAATAAATAAGTAAAAACCTCAAAGAGATGGTCAAATAAGGGTGAAATATAGAAGTATTGAATAACCACTATGACAACATACTGTATTTGCTTCAAAGCCCCCACCTGCATGTTTCAGGGGAAAAGGTATACAATTTGTTGGTATGCGTAACTTAATCCAATTATAACCTAATCATGAACCTCAAATAAGGCACTTTATTCATGTATTCGGCATTTGGTTGCTTCAATTGCAAAATAAGTGTTTATGCATATCGCTTGATTGTTTTCACCCTCAAGAAGTAACTTGACACACAACTGTAGGTCAAACTCGTATCAGATTGTCTAGCTGGTTGAAGTACTAGTAATATTCTGGAATATTTCTTCCCTGTCCGCATAAAATTGAAACTAGGAATAAGCAGGAGCTAAATATTTGGAGAAAGAAAAATAAACTTCCAGCTGCCAGCGGAATCCATTTCAAAATATGTTCGTTTTCATTTAACTATTTCAAATAATAATAAAAGTGATAACAAATAAGGGTAACAAAAACATGCAAAGAGAATGCATTGGATTAGTTAGCTGATTCGGGCATACCCTGGGTAAAGAAAATAATAAATAAAAATAATTATTCGGGTATACCTGGGTAAAGATAATAATAAATGAAAAAATTGGTATCTAAAAAAACTTTAACTAACACAAACATAGAAACAGACGTCCATACCTGGCAAAGGCAGTTTACTGCGATGTAATAACTTTATAAAGTAAACTTATGGAAACTATGTTGAATATTTCACTTTAGACAAGTACTAGTACATTTCATCCTAATGTTTCATAGGTCAGTGAGTGTAACGAAACTGAGTGTCTTATGAAACTGTGTATCCTATCTAATATAACTAGCACGGAATAAACTGTAAGATCAATGACACAACTGATGCATAGCACAGTGCGTCTAGTAAGGTTGTACACAGTTGTATGGGTACTAGGACATCTTAATATAGATTCATGACATCGGATAGCCAAAGGCTATCTTTGTTGTTATTGGGGTGCAAAGAGTGCGGGAGGTGGGAGCATCGCTCACAGGAAATGAATGCCCAAATTGAGGAAAATTTTTTTTAAAAAGGAACAGAAAGAGGGACAAAGAAAAGAAAGAAGAATAGGGAAAGAGACTATTCAAGTAATTCATCATAATTTCAATGTTTGTTGGGTAGAGGAACTCAGATTAGAAATAGAAAACTAGCAAAAGTGTGAGGAAAGAAAGAAGACTCATGTTTGATAGAGAGCGTGAGCTTGAGACTCAAATCTCGAGGACATTTTAATAGATGGAAGAAATGCACATAAACACAGAACAAGAAAAAACGGGTAAAGAAAGAGGGAAAAGGAAGAAATAAAACAGAAATAAGAGTCCACTGAATTGCAGTTTCTGTAGGTCTGATGAACCCAAAAGTAGTTCAGGAATATTTGCCAAAATGTAAAGACATTGTGTGGTTTGTTGACAATGGTATTATAGATATTAAAGATGGAATACTCCTGTGTGGTAGAGAGAAACACTAAAACTAAGAGGGGCTTTTACAAATATTTTTGAATCTTTTGAGAGCTGTTTTTTTTTACTATTACACAAAAGTATTTATGAAAGTATTTGGGGGAAAGGAAATGAGTCAGAATATTCATTTTTGGTATCAATTTTAGGATAAAATGCTGATTTGTTAAGAAAATCGTAAAAAATCACTTTTATGACCCAAAATTTCTCAAACCAGATTTATATAAAAAATAGAAAAAGGAGGAAGTCAACTTTAGTTCCATACCGCTAACTGAAGGTATGCAGTAACATAATCAAAACAGTTGACGATCTGGTATAGTGTTGATAACATTGAGGAAATTGATTGGCTGAAATCTTGCTCCTGAGGAAAAAATGACTT
>JAUMTS010014913.1:0-11515 GCA_032273385.1 Ophiopholis aculeata | reverse complement strand
ATGAAAAAATGAAAATAGTTATTCAGACAATGTTTAGCCTGTGACATTGGTATTTTACCAAAAAAAACAATGGCAACAGTTGTTAATGCAAGAACCTGAAGGTGTTAACAATTATGTAAAGGTTAGTTTACTTTACTTTGTTAAGATACCAAACACTGCTAAAACATTAACATATAAACATGTGGTCGGGCACAAATGAGTGTCGGGGTTGTCATAATGTATTTTCCGTATTTGAACAATGTAATCAACAAATACAAATTCCCACAGAAGAATAACGCATTTTTAAATCATCCATATTTATACAATCCCGCTTACATAAAATGCTCGAATATAACCTTTTATATTCATTACCAAGTGTATTTGTATTCCAATTAAAGGTGCATGAAAATAGAGAAATGGCAAAGTGGCTGTGAACATACAATCATCTTTTTAGTTACGTTACTTTCTTCCAAGAGAAACTGTTCCTTTAAGCTTTTGCAGATTACCATGTTTTTATTCACATTTCATCTACCGACCAACCTTCCTCTGTTCGTTGTTCAAGAACGTCACGAATGCTATTTCTAATGGAGCTGTTCCTTACCCTTGCTATGTATTTAAACCAATGGACTTGACAACACTCAACAATTATAAGTGCCGTTGCGTTACTTTGAGATTATTGTCTGTAGTCTGTTGTTGTATGCTTGGAAACAAAATCACAAATACAAGCAAATAACGCCTTGCGCCTGCAAAATTTACCCTTGAGTGCATAACCTTTTACATCTGGTGTTTTATTTTCGGTTAATTACTAATTACATTTAATTAAACAATGGATGTAAGAACTTTCGTAAAACATCACTTTCAATAACCACAGTGACAGAACATATCAACCCATCAGTTTTCTTGTGTATACCTATTAAGTTCTTGATAAGGGTTATATTACTAGATAAATAAATATGTTAAAAATTACTAAATATTTGAGACAAGCTTTTTTTTAGTTTTTAGTTTTCGACTGTTATTTTGCAAAAGGTCCTATATCCAGTAAATGTAACACCTTTATAAAACAACTGAAGTTTATCGTCTTTTAACGATAGGTTATGAAACCTTTTGGAAAAGATGATTTACATAGTATAATACAACATGATTGTTTTTTTGAAAAAAGTGGACATAAGACCTTTTGCAAATATTTTACAATGTATATTGATATATGATCCCCTGAAGAGTTAAACAACATATCATGTTTCAACAATCTTAATGAAATTCATATATGCTCCAGTCTGTTATGGGGAACTTGTGGCATGATTTATTTGATCAACATAAAGATTGTTTCAAAGAAACTGCATAACGAAGTTCACTTTAGATAAGCGGACAAAGATACATCGCTTACTTTCCAGTTTGTATTTCATCTTACGCTTTGATTATTCGATTGTTATAAAATAAATGTTAAATGTTTTAACTTTATTTACGTAGCAATCTAATTTGTGTAAGAAAAGCGATCACATCGTTTGAGTAAACAAATATAAACAGTTTCAAGCATCGAAACAACTCACAATTTTAAGCAATTGTTTACAAGTTTGTCTCCGGATAATTTGGTTCGAAATGCATATCATGACTGAAATCTATGCTGCAAAAAAATTGTTCTGTCTGTCTCTCTGTCTGTCCGGCTATGGATTAGTAACACTTGAAGATACTGAAATTTGGTGGTGTAGATACATACTACCTGAGGATCACTGTCAGGTTTTCGAAGCGACCAAACGGATCAAAGGTCACTCAGATGTCAAATTGCTTAGGAATGGATGCCAAATTTAGGCAGAAGAATCACTGATCAAAATATAATACGTTTCCAAGGTCAAAGATCAGGCACCAGCCATTCCATTCAGGGTCAAATAGAGGCAAAATGGCTTAGGAATGCACTATAATTTAAATTGATTCAGAAGCATTTCTGACCTAACAACATATACTGCTGAGGTCAAAGGGCAAGGAGAGGTAACCGGTGGTCAACTAGAGACACTATAAAAATAAAACTCTGAAATCACGACTGAAAACCAAATGAGTAGCGTTGAGTTACACTGAAGTTTTATTGTCATATTTTCTGGGTTACACTTCAAGTTTTCAGTGGTCAGCTCAGAGTTTCACTTTCAAACTGAGACAATCAACTTAAGGGGAAGGCGCTTAAATTGCTTCGGAGACTCTTGTATAAGACAACAATAACATCTAACCCGCCTGGCCTGGGATCACATATTGTTTATTCGTCTACTTCGTCAGCTTTAGGTAAAATCTAACTGAACTCGGCAACTTACAAGGCTCCTAAGATGAATATCATGTGCGTTACTAAACATTAATACAACTACATTTATAAAATGTTAAAAGCTAATGTTAATTATATATTTAAAGCCTTCATATATCATTTAATGGGATCATATTTTTGCACTGTTCTTGAATACATTATAGTACACAACGCTTAAAGACCTATTTTTCCATCAAACATTCATCCATAAAACCCTGACCAGATAGTACAAATTAATATAACCAAAAACGAAGGACCCATTTTCTGTCATATTTGTTTGAACATCAACTCACATTAGCCGACGATGGCGGACGCGGTCTGCCCAAATTTGGATTGTCAGGTCAGTGCTATTTCCCATAGGAATAATACGTAAATTTTACAACTACAGATACGAAAATACTAAAAACTTGATATGTCACGTATAAACATATATACAACAAATCTATCGGGTTGTAGCCTTCAACCCTACTCAAAAATAGTGTAAAATTGATTTGTTTACATATAAATTACAATATGCTGTCTCAATCTCCGACAACGCCAGTGTTGCCACACTGAAAATAGCGCGGCCGGCCACCCACCCCGGGACATTATCAACATCTATGAGGACGCCTCCTATTGCCGATCACCTAAAGAAGTTTGGTCATGAAAGGGAGAAAGTCGTGTGCATAGGTTCAATATGTGTTTATTATCATCAAAGTCATTTTCTGATTCAGAAATCTGAGATATGTAAGTCAACATTATTTTCATTAATAACAGTTTTGGAAAACTATTGCATTTTATGAACATAAAATAAAACCAGGTGTGTAATTCAAATTCAGTTCGTATGCTTTAACCTCCAAAATGAATCGTTAAGAATGGGCGAGGACAACATAAAGATATTCGAAACAGAGATTTGCCTTTTAATTTCAGTAATATTTCCCTATAAAAATGTCTCATAAATTCCTGTAAATGTACGTCAGCAGATACAACTAATACAGCCTGGAAGCTGTATTCAGTTCATACTGATGTAATTGAATGTGACTCTTTGACTTAGATAAACATTGCCCACACACCTTCTTAATCACCGTCTGTTTCATCTAAGTGGCTAGCAACACGTCGTCTGTCGCTTACGCTTAGAAGTATGAATCTGAAGTATAGAGCCAAAAGGTCTGTTTTATTATCGATTTTAGACCGTGAATTTATTACCTAAGGGATATCACTGCAAGGTAAATTATTCTAAATGTCACAGAGAATGTGATCCTCGGGATAATAAATATGAAATGGGTATCCGTAGAGATAATTTAGCGATTTTCACAAACACGTCAATCATAATGATGTCATAAATACCTGTTTAACTATGAGGCTTACTTTGTGATAATTGTCTACAAGTTTTATTATATATTTTAAAATATAGCTTATAACCCCCGCATTGTATTTCATCTACAAGGTCTGAATATAAAGTAAAATGAATGACTAGCCACGATAAAACACAAAGTTGGGCCAGGATAACAAAGTTCTACTGAATGTCGAATGCTTTTTATGTGTCAGATTCCCCACTGTTTTCCACCTTATTTGAATTAACATTTTATTTACAAACTAAGATTCAGCTTTAAAATTCTACCGTCCAAAAATATATTAAGATATTATATAGACAGCATTATAAACAGAATTGGTTCCCTTTTTTACACTGCTCCAAAAGTATGTTAGTGCCAGCATACTTTCAACAGTTTCTGATAAAAAATGTATTTGCTGGTGTCCCTTTGGCTAGTAAATTCACCCTGTGAAACTCACCCACACATCATACAGAAAGAGGGATGCAGCATTGTATTCATCACATAGTGTCAACAGGTTCAAAGTGTTGCTATTTGCGGAGTCTTGACTGTATGTGCATATGTGCACAATGCACTTGTTAGTAATTTAAAATACTGAATAAATCAAGATTTTGTTCTTCAAATTGTAAAATTTATATTAGTGGATTATTCTTATCCAAACTCGACCTCCTTTCCAAAATCATGTTACATGTATTTATTTGTGATTGTTAAAAAATAAAAAATATCTTGTACACATGCTACAGTTACCTTGCTGAAGCATCTTGTATTGATGCTATTCGTTTCAGCCCTGGCTCGCTGAAGTAGCTAACACAGACTGAATATATATGAAATACTAAAAATAGAGTGTCGCTTGTGAAGTATGTTGGGGCGTTTGGGTCATTTAGGTTTCAAAAACAGTTTCAAGTGTTATTTTTGGACTGGCAGTTTTCTGGGTGAGAAATAAAAGAATTGCAGGGCACAAAACAGGAAATTGTACTCAATCAATGCTGCCCCTACCCCAAATAAAAGGAAAAATTGGTCGCAAAAATTGATTCTGAAACAGGAAATCTGACATGTATTGTACAAGGAAGGAAATGTATGCACAGGGACCACTAGCAAAATCTATTTTCAGGTCTATTTTTTGGAAAATACATCCTTGTTATTAATATTATATCAACCAAACCAGAAAACGGAATCAGAGACTAATACACTATTACAGTACAGCCCAGATTAAAGTGCTCAAGCAACACGCGTGTTTTGCGTGTTGGATTCGTGTAAAAGTTGTCAGCGTGTTTGCCGTGTCCTAGCGTGTACTAAGCACACGTGCGTGCTATTCGTGTTGGATATGAAGTTAAGAAATCATGATCAATATAAAATATCAACTTGACCATGGACCTAATTAGGATTTAGGTCCATGACCTGACAAGTCCTTCACTTAATTGCATCCATATAGCCCGTCTAAACAAAATTAAATCATGTGTGTTTTGAGAATCTAGTTAATGATGAAACTAATGCAGTAGGAAATACTTAAAAACGTATTATTTTTTAAAACATTAGGCCTAACCATGGTCAATACCTCAGTCCTGTTGTCAGTGTTGATGGCCTTTTTTGCGATGTTATATGCTCATCACTTCCGTTGCCACGCTGATTTTTTTAGTTTTCCTTGCGAGTTTTCAGCCCAAAATTAAAATGACTAAAAAGGTAAGTAGTCGTATATTCCGGGAAGATCATGTGTTATGTTTCAATATTTTCTGCAACGCCTAATCATCTCTACGGTCTGTTTTTTGCAGGTCATTTTATCATCCAATTGTGGGAAATCACGGCACCGGCATTCGCCCGTAAAACTTGTTCGATCTACCCACAAGACTCCGGCACAGAAATCAAAACATTGAGTCAAAGCTTACTTTCATTTGTTGTGGTCCTTTTCCCCTTTTCCAAAATGTATTTGAATCAAGAAGTTATGTTTTTCCAATTGCAGGTATCTTTATTAAATCTGATCTGTATTCACCTGTGTGAATTTAATATTTAACCATCTTCATAATTATCGTAATTTGTCTGAATCAATCAAAAGTTTGAGAAAACCCAGTCTATAATTGCCGCTACACGTGCGTGGGAACTGAACATGATTTTATTCGGAAATTCCACAGTCCTCAGTTGACCTCGCGGTAACCTCATCTCGACCTTCCATCACAATAGTTGTTTTGTTCATTGTTCAACAAAATAATTCTTTGGTTCAACTCCGTTGTTCAACTATAATGCAATCGGAATGCGGGGAATACCCTTCCAAATTGTATTTTTCAGTTTGCAAACAGTAATTTTCCCCTGGGAAACCCCGACAACTTTGTTTTTAAAATCATGCCGGTACATGTCTGTTGGAACAGGTCTGAAATAAAATGTTGCCAAATGTTGTTGTTTAATATTTTACTTAAATACGTGTACATTTTGATATCTAAATTTGTTTTAAAGTGTTTGGCTTCATCAAAACTTGTTAAATTAATCTTAATCGGTCGGTCGTATACGCAATTTCAACTGGCGGGAACAATATTGGATTTAAATTTAGGTTGATCCATTTTTTGTAGGGGGTAGCCGTTAGCTTTGCATATTAATTACGACCAAAGCGCTAATTGAACGTTAAATTGGAGTTCATGCTGCTATTTTGTTTGTGTTCACTTTTTATTTATAATTGTATTATTTGTGTAATTTATGTATATTTTTGTCCAAACCAACAAAGAAACTATTTGTTTTTCCTTTACCATCGTACGGCGCACCCCCATTTACCTACTTTTTTGCTCTTGTCTAAAAATATATCGTAAATAGTTACATAAACCGGTTGGGTGAACTTGATAAAGTTGTTGTTATGAACAATATGGTTTTGTTTATTTACCCATGCATTATTTTTGATTGTAATAAAAGCAGAGGTTTGCCGATTTCTTATTGAAATTATTGTTTTGAAATGAGATTCTTGTGATTGATGTTTTAATTTATATAGTAAATTAAAAATTTCTTTAACAAAAATTCAAAACTTGCGCTCCAAATTTAATAAATTTCGATTTGGACATATTTTTTATTGAAGATCAACTGTTTCATTTTAATCACCACGTTTATATTTGCAAATGTAAATTTATCCAGGCTGATTGTCAAAAATAGTAAATGAGCGCGTTTTTAGGTCCAAATTGAATCATGCGCTCACGATTTTCAAAATCAGAATTTACACTGTACATGTGAGGTAGGGCCTTTGTTTTTAATCATCGTTTATTTTTATGTATCTATACATTTACAATAAAATGCTAGCGAAATTGTCACATTCCAAATATTGCGCGCGACTCGACTGTGATCAGACCTAATTATGCAATGACGTAGGGAATCTCCGCTTGGGGAATCCCGTTATCGCATCAGTGATTGGTCAGGGAATAAATATACTGACCTGATTGCGCCCGATGTCAAGTAAGTGCGACTGAAAGTTTAATAATTAGGTCCATGATTGATTGATTTTTTTGTTGTCGGCATATTTGAAACTGAGACACTCGATTAAACCGTTTTCTTTTAATAAACACGATCATAGCAATCCTCAACAGGGATAGCATAATGAACTGTAAAAGTTACAATTTAAACTCGCACAATTTTTGACATTTTAGGTCGCACGTGTGACGTTGGGAGTTGCAAATTGTTCAAAAAATAGTCCCACGTACAGCCTCCGAAAGATCTTGAACAGTGCAGTGTATGAGAAAATATAAAACAAGAATAGCTATAATAAGAATGATTTATTGAGAAAGATTTTTCGATTTAAAAATAAATGTTGCCGTTGATACGTGATCTTCTTTAATAATGATTGCCGTGGACATAATAATATTAATAATAATGATGAAACCTGCCTCTCTTATTAATTTAAAGCGCCACCTTCTTTTCGGTGAGCCTAGACCAGGCCGAGATGAAGGAAACCATGCATTTGATCTAAAATTGTAAACGGTACGATTTTCATATCAGTCCGTTTTTCATGTTTGTACTTGAGTTTTTGTCATGGACTTTAATATTTATAATTAACTTAATAAGTCTATGTTATGATTATGATACACTTCAAACTTTTTTTTATTTTGACGGTGCAAAACAAGTGAATCTACTTCAAACGTGTTTACATCCAGAGTCCTTGAATATTGATCCACTTCACTCATATTGACCTGTAATGGCTGGACACGAATCACACGCTTAACACGGTCAGTTATAATTCGTGTTTTGTTCTCCCATGGTGTTTTTGTTCTCGCGTGTCTTTCGTGTTACAATCGTGCATACACGCGTGTCACACGCAAATCTTGAGCACTTTAATCTGGGCTGTACTGTAGCGTCGCACCGACCTTACCTATTATGCATATCCTATTGGTATTTGGACGTTGCTGTCAACCTTGATAACTATCCAGGCAGCTACCCTAATGCTCTAGGGTAGTTTTATTTTTTTGATCACCAAGTTAATGCTAGTTTTCTTAGTCATGACAATTACATTTTCAGGCAGTGTGGTCACCATCCATCTGCACTTGTACTAAAATACATGTGTAGTGCTAACTGTTTCAGAAATGCTTATTTTACATTAAAAATTCCATTGGCAAAGAACTCTTTTCATTTTTGATTCAATTATTTTCCGTAATGAGTTTCTTTGCATAAGGCAAACATAAAATAGCTTTTCTCATTTGTAACATTTTGGCTGTTCAAATTCAAAATCCAACAACTTCAGTTTGGAATGTCTAATTTCAATGAAGCAGGTATTTGTTATGGGCAAAGCTTGCAATTGTGTAATATACCAATGACTCTTATTTAATTTCTGCCCACTTCAGCCTGGTTTTGACATACTGCATCATTATTTTCCCTTCAGAGCTGCCAGACTGCGACCTGATTTAGCCTGTGTTTGGAAGCTACTAGGAGATGCCTGTACTGTGCTTCACCCTCTGGACTCACAGCTAATAAAGTAAGTTTCTAAAATAAAATCTGCATGCTCTTATGAAATTATCATTCAAACCAAAAACAAATGATTTAACTTATACAAATGAGCTGAACAGTTAGTTTAAGACAATAGGAGCTCATATAAGGGTGATAAAAAATTTCGCCTGACAATTACCTGCTTAATTTTTTATATTGTGCGCTGGTCCTGGAAGTAATGTAACATGTAGTAAAATGGTGGTAAATGCAGTCAGTAAGCTCTTTAAAGCATTCATACATTTGTACACAAAGGCACCTATGAAATTTCAGTAACTTGCTTGCCATGAAATAAACATTTTCCTGGCTCATCATATATTGTAAGTCAATCAAAGGATCCAGTTCAAAAATGTATGAAATATGTGATGCCGCATGTCAAAACCAGGCGCAATTGGGCAGAGTTATGAACGGAATAAAATGCAAAAGTGTTGCTGGGGGTTATTTTTGCCAATTTTGAGTTTCTAATGATTTTATGATGCTAGTCATGTCAAAGACATGCTGCACAAATTTAAAACTGAAATTTCATCGGCAAGGACAATTTTTATTGTTTATTCTTATTTATTTATTTATTTTGTTACTTTGGAATGTAAATTTTAATAGACTTTTTCAAATTTTCAACATTTCAGACAGTCCAAATTCAAAATGTTACAACTTTGGTTTGAATCTATAAATAAAGGGGCCTAATAATAATAGTTGCAAATGAGTCCGAACTGAGCAACATAAGGCAAGCCAAAACGTGTCATCATTGTGAAATGACTTTGCTTTCTCTTTTTTCTTCTCAGAAAATTAGTCTCCAATCAGGTCTTGATGTAGACTTGACATTGCATGGTGGAGCATCTGTAGACCTGGGTGGGAGTCTAGATTTCAGTTTATGGGATAGAACATCAACAACAATAGTATACAATAGGTAAGTTGGACAGATGAATTCTTAAAATGCATGTTTATCTTTTCTGTCCCTGTTTATAAATCATTCCCCCTGAAAATTTGCTCAATTTCTTTATAATAAACAGTGCGAAATCACCAACCTAGAGGGGAGATGCTGGATGTCGGCATTATTCTGATCAGGCATTGAGCTCTAAAAAGGTGTATTCTGCTGTTATCAAAATAACAGTGATCTACAGTTGCATGAAAAGCCGCAATGCATGCGAGGCTAACAGACAAATGTTGCACCGACCATGGATGCATTATGTCTCCCTTTATTTATGTGTGTGGTCGGCAAGGATGTTAATACCCCCAATAAGAGCTCCATGGCCGATGCAGCCATTACAATGTAGTGCACAAAAGTTTCCCATCTAGGTTTGTGAGTGTTACACACGTTCAGTAACCACAGCAAGAATAAACTACCTCCATCGCGATATATAGTTTTGGACCTTGCTCACACATTCAATATTTCAAAAAGTTTTGATATCAAATTGTCGGGTGTATTACATAGTGACGTATCGAAGAGAATGAAGAAAAACAAAGTTCCAAGAAAACTGGGTTTTATTGGTACGCCGATTTGTAATGTGGCATAGTCGTCTAAGCAATGACTGATTCTATGTAAATTAGTAAATTATTAATGTTAAAGGGTATAAATTATCATTTAGTATAATTTTCTTAAAGGGGCAGTGGACAATATTTTTGTATATTCTTTTTCGCTGAAATTTACCAGATATGTTGAAATACATTCACAACTATAATTGTTTATTAAAGAAAATATAAAAGTTCCTCCAAAAAGTGTTTAAAAAAAAGGCATTTTAGTACATTTATGTGTAGGATGCATAAATTGGAAACAAGACTATTTCGCCGCGACAAGATCTATCGTTATCGGTGTCGACAAATAATGATTCAAAACTCACTTTTCTTCGTGAGTTCATCAAGTTGGAACATAAGAATTGGCATGGTTGAAAACTATTAAATACGATTCTAATGGTACAAAAATCTAGAATTTTTTGGAAAAAATTGGGGGATGATGTTGAACATGTCTACTGCCCCTTTAATGGCACTCGTAAAATTGAGCAAGTAAATAAGGACCTTTCAGGGATAAGATCCAGACAGCTCATTTTGTAAACAAGATCTTTACCAATGCACCAAAAAGGATCCAAGCTAAGCCTCAACTAGGCAAAATGAATTTTCTCTCAAGTGTCTCAAAGGATGTGTATAAAAATTAAAATAGATATGGTTCCATACCTTTAGCAGACTTTGTGCTGTATAAAATCCAGCTGGACCACTGCCAACAATGCAGACTTGGGGGACATGGTCATGACTTGAACTTGATGTGGACAGTGAAGCTTGGAGAATGGGTGTGAAAGCTCTACATCGTGATGACTGAGACAACACTCCACAACCTGAAAACGAGCAAAAATAAGTTAAAGTGTAAATGAATTTTTACACAGCCACATAGTTTAACTTAGACATCTTTCCTAACCACATAATACTTAAGATAAACATACTAACCAAACAAAATTACAAAAATTATGTAATCAACATAATCTATGGGGAGCAAGTAGCGGAGTGTTATTTACCTCAATTTGCACAGGTCACTGAATCCCAGGTTTGATTCTCGATACTACTAGACTAGCGCTGTATGTGTTTTTGGTTTCCAGTCCATACTGATTCCTGCAGGTTTAACCTAGCACCGAGTCCTAGTCTAAAACTTGGTCTTATTTACAGGAGCGCACAAAAGCATTAAGGGAATGCACACAAAGACAACATTATAACATTCCCCTTTCTTCTTAAAAGTATGTGATTATGTCAAACTTCAATTGTTTTGAACTCAAATTCATTTGATTTAAAAAATAATGTTCTTCTTCAGGAAACTTGGAAGCTGTTTCTTCTTCCAGATTTATTGACGGTCTCACACCCCATCCATAGTTCTCGTTAGCTCGTTATGTAATTCTCGTTAGCTCAGTCGGGAAGGTCTTGGACTATGAATCTATTGTGATTTGATCGTCAGGGTTCGAGTCCGACCCGGAGCTGAGTGTGCGAAAATTGCATATTCTATGAGGGTGCGAATTGCTCA